>JASDQU010010107.1:507167-543039 GCA_032191745.1 Picea mariana | reverse complement strand
ACTACCATACCCTTTTGAGTAAATCAAGCCAGTAAAAATAACGCTAATTAAAATTTACTAGACTTTATGTTTGTAGGGTCCATCAACTAGATTAGGCTAGAGCCTTGATTTAGGTTGGAGAGGAAACTCTTCAAGGCTATAAAAAAAACATAAGAGTCTGTTCTAAGGAGTGTAGAAGTCCAGTAATGTGGAAATTATCTGGGACCCCCCTCTAACATAGGGGATAAACACGAGTTCGTGTGTGGAAAGGTAGCGGAGATAACCCCTCCAAAGCTGGACCAAGTGTAGTGGGGAACGCATATAAAGGACTTGTCTTGGGATTCCATTGATCACATTTTCCACGGAGCTTCGTGGGTCTCGAATCCGTTTGAGGTCCTCAGTCGTCTTTCGGAACACTTGCTTTCAATACCCTTGATAGGTTTTGGGCTTGATACCCTGCTCATTGCGGTCCACCCGACTATCGACTGTACCCGCCTGGTGATTGTTCACGAGCTGGAAACCTAGTTGCCTTTATTTTAGGGACTTACACAGGTGACCGTGAGGGTATACTGCAGTACCTAGGGTAGACATCAGGCCACGCTTTGCAGAGTATACCTGGAGGGTGCTTCCGTATTCGAGTTGCACTTACACCAGTAAGTTTCTCTAGTGTTGGTTGGTGTAACTGTTCTTCCAACTAGTTAGTTGTTTGCTTGATTTTCCTTTAGGAACTTTTAGTGTGTGCTCTGTGCTCCCTAGTTTTCCATAGTGAGTTAGTCAGTTGTAGCTTTGGGTCTCTGACCTAGGGTGGTAGACCGCCCACTCCGCCAATTGAGAGGACTTTTTAGTCTTCCACTTAGAAACATGGAGCCGCCTCTTTATGGGTGTTGTTTTGATAACACTGGTTCTTCAGAGTCAGTGTGTGATAATTTTACGGACTTGAACAATCCCGCAAAGGGACAAACTATGCACAAGATATTCATGGCTAAAGTTCCTGATGATACCAACCAAGGAACCCCTTCGCAAGGGGATTCTTATGCGTTTCCCTTCTTTGGAAATGTTGGTGTCTCTTTGATGGCCACTTTGTACATTCTTGGGTTGAATGTGGGACTACCGGTTTGGTTAGGTACCATTCCAAATGTCTCGAATGCTCTTGATGCTTCTCAGTTAAGCACCTTAAGTCATGGGCACCATGTTGATGTTCCTTCATCAGCAAATTCTTCTCCTCCTCCTTCTCTCGCCTCTGGTGAAAGTACAGTTACTAGTAACCGAAAGTCTAAACGAAATAGAAAGAGGAAGAATAGGAAGAAGAAATCACCAACCTCTGTGAGTCATGTCGGAGATAGGTCGACAACCTATGCAAGTCACCTTGAAGACCAGCACCCAGCCTATGCAATTCATGTTGGGGGCAAGCACCCACCCTCTGCAAGTCATGCTGGGGGGAAAAGTCCAATCATCGCTAGTCATACTGGAAATAGGTATGTAGCCTCTGCGAGTCATGTTATCGACCCATCACCAACCTCTACAAGTCATGTTGGAGATGTGCAACCAGCCACTGCTAGTCATGCAAGGGGAATCAATTATGTTGAGAAACCAAGATGGATAGGATGTAAGCCTAAGTTCCCTTGTAAGATTTGCAAGGGAGATCACCTTACTCATTTGTGCCCTGGCATTCCAGAGGTACAAATATTGTGGTCCATGTCTGCAAGCTCTTCTGATTCTGAGTCTTCTGAGGTTTCTTCACAGTCTATTTAGCCTTTGGTTGCAAAAGTGGTCATGCCGATGCAATCATCGGCTGATCCCACTCCTCTTTTGAGGGGTGAGGTGCCTTAAGACCTTGTAGTATCTCAGCCTATCCAACCATTGGTTGAGAAAGTGATCATGTCGATGCAGTCATCAGTTGATCCCACTCCTCTTTTGAGGGGTGAGGTGCCTTTAGACCTTGTAGTCTCTCAGCCTATTCAACCATTGGTTGAGAAAGTGGTCATGTCAATGCAGTCATCGGTCGATCCCACTCCTCTTTTGAGGGGTGAGGTGCCTTTAGACCATGTAGTTTCTCAGCCTATGCAGCCATTGGTTGAGAAAGTGGTCACGTCAACGCAGTCTTCGGCTGATCCCACTCCTCTCTTGGGGAGTGAAGTGTCTACCAACCATGTTTTTAGCATTTCAAATTCAGTACTTTCAGAACAAGGGGGCATTCCACTCATTCCGAGTACACCCCCTCCAAGCCCTAGGATGGTTTCCTTTGATTGGAATGATCTTGTTGAGCCTCGTCTTCCTTCTTATGCACCTTTTCAAATAAGGGTTGAAGTTAATTCAACAAACATTTATCGATGAATTGTGGATGAAGGAGCTTCCGCAAGAATTTTATCCTCCTCGGTTTGGAAAGTCTTGGGATATCCCAAGCTTGTGTCTTCTTTGCATGAGTTGTTGGCTTTTGACAGATGTCTTAGTGAATATTTGGGGGTTCTTCCTCAGCTACCTATATCTTTAGGTGGGAAGACTATCCTTGTTGATGTTACAGTGGTGCAAGGCCCGTTAGATTTCAATATGCTATTCGGGTGTGATTATGTATATGCTATGAATGTTGTGGTGTCTACGCTCTTCCGGGTGATGCATTTCCCTCACAATGGAAGCATTGTCACTATCGACCAGATGGCATCTGATAATCACCATCCTAATTTGGCATTATTTCAGACTACCCATTTATATGTTCCTAGCGTTCGTGTAGACTCTACCCCACCACGGGTTAATTATGTGGCATCTTATCCTCGATGTTCAATTTTTTATGAGCAGGAACTTGCGAAATCATGTTGGCCTTCCCAAGACTTAGTCTCAGCAATTGATCCAATGGTTTATCTAATGGGGGCATGGGAGCCCTTGTTTCCCCCTCTTAGTCCAAGTAGGCTTGAGTATCCTTCCGAGTCTGATCTCATTGTTTGTAGATCCTCAAGCCCTCGTGCTTGTGATTCTTCGCTAATAGACTCTGCCAGCCCTGGCTAGAACCTCCATCATTATATGGAGTATGGTCAGTTTACTTCACCCTTTGGGACTATCGACCCTCGTTTGCATAATTTCTCGGATTTTGAATTACCTTCAGATGAGGCTATCCTTGAAGCCATGACTATGGTTTCTATACCGAGGGAGGACTTACACTGTGGTTTGTGTTTTCTTCCCTTTTGGGAGACTTTCCAAGTTAACTATCGAAGAGACTCTTGGTATGAACCTAGCAGCAGGCTCTACCAAAACCAATTTCATACATGAGTCGTAGCCCCCACAGGTCTTCTTTTAATCCCTTTTCAGACCCTCTAAAAATGAAAATATTTCTGAGCGATCTTCTGGCCTTTCACGCTCGTTAAACTGAAATTTGAAGTCACGTCTATCCGACCATAGTTTACCCCTTTTTTGGCCTGGATGGTCAACTGTATGGACAAAGGTATACTCTAGGAGCCTCGGTTCTCTAGAAGAATACCCTCAGGTATAATTTTAACCCTTTTTCGGGCCTGAGGGACTAATTTTACGAAAAAGGAACCCCCACGGAGTCCATAGTTAATCTCTTTTTAGACTCCCTAAAATTGAAAAGATTGTCGAGTGACCTTATTCTTTCACACTCGTTAAAATGGTCCAGAAGAACATTCCTGGCGGAGTCCATAGTTAATATTTTTTCAGACTCCTTAAAAATGAAAAATATGCTAAGTGATCTTGTCTTTATCACACTCGTTAAAATGGTTTTGAATAGACGTCTTGTCGGTGCTAGTTTACCCATTTTTCGAACCGAATAGACTAACTTCGAAAAAGGTACCCCATTGGAGTATCCTTTTACATTTTTCAGACTCTCTAAATATAAAAAATCATCGAGCTTACCTTCTCTGGGCTCATTAAAATTACATCGAAGGACATTACTATTGTTTGTTTTGTTAAACGTGTTTGCATACCTACGTCTTTGGTCTAATGTCGGCTCCATGTTGCTCTTAACTGAACCATCTGAAGCATGCCTTATACGCAAGCCCTGTAGCACTTTGCCTTTGCATCTTGACACCTTTGACCCCAAGAGGGATTTTTTCCGAGTGTCCTTGCTTAGAACATTAGTCTTGTCCTTGCGCCTCGAACTCGTATGTTTGCGACACTCATTCCTCCTTTGTAACGTAACATTCTTTTATTCTTTTTCCAAAATTATTGAAAAAGACAAAAAAAAATCAAATATACCCCAAAAAGAGGAAGGGAAAAGTGTTTTCTTTGTATTGGCAGCACAATGAGTCGCCCTTGGATAAAGCACATCCTTCAGTTTGTCTGTCAAGCCCTGGGATTTAATATGACCTTAGGAAGTTGTTCCCACTACATTCAGTTGTGTCCTCCTCCATTTGGTTATTCTTCCAAACATATGGAGAGTTTGCATTGTCTCCTGCCTCATGAACTTATGTTAATGTCGTACTTCCTGAGTCGCATCATTTGTCATGCTATTGTCCAAGGGAAGTTTTTCCAAGCCTGATTTGGCCCCTCTGTAGTTTGTCTCTTCCTCATGCTCGACCATCCCGAAAGTCCAATCTAGTCTTTGTTCAAAATCAATGAAGCCTTCAGTCTGATCATCAAGATTCTCTAATCCATGATCGACGATCCATCAAAGACCTCTAGGTAGTGAAGTCGTACACTCATATTACACTCCTACCCAAGTTTTGAAGATTTTGAAGTTGTTTCTCGAGCTCTGAAGACCTCATCTCCAGCCATCAGGCCTCATCAGCTTCTAGAAAATGGATACTATACATGTATATCTTTTTTATTTTGAGATGTAGATCCATTGTGTATTGCTCGCGGCTACACTTTATATAGTTATATGACATGGATCTACAATGTATTTGATTAGTATCCATGATTTTATTTCATTATGAGCATGGGTATGCCCGCCTCGGTGAGACAATTGTTATTTTGCAGATGGCACCTCCTGAATTCTAGTCCCTGGGCTCACCGGTTTGGTACGTTGATAAAGATTGGTAATGTATTTCGGTCATCAGATGCTCTTTTGACCTCACACATTAGGGGGCATCTGTTATAACCCTAATTTGCACCAAACATACTTACCTGACATTAGGCCATCCCATATGCCTTCTTTTCCAAGCCAGTACTAAACAACTCTGGTTAATAAACCCTCTTTATAAAGGCCCACGCACCCTGCTCCATTACTGCAAGCGTGTACACACTAGCTGCTCCAATACAGCCCACGTGTACCTACAAAAGCATGTAAAAAGGAAAGTTGTTGATGGAACACACAGCTTTGGGCAAGTTAACTAAACCTTTCATCCATGCATGGCCGGTCATTCGACCAAATATCTAGCTCCTTCTAGCCTATAAAAGAAGGGGTAAGGGTCCCATTTGAAAGGAGGAAAATCATAGTAAAGAGACTATACCCAATTGAGCATTCCCCTTGTCCCAACCTTTATCCATCCTTGTGCAAAGAGAAGTATAGAGCAAAGTAGTTGGAGGACAGTTGAAGAGGAGCCCAGGACCAGGGTTGTGGAGTAGTGGTCGACTTCATCATTGTAAGTTGCTTTAGTGAAATTAATAATAAAGAAGTACTTTTCCCATCCCACCATATGAGGTTTTCATTTTTTATTGTGTACATGTTGATTAAATATCTAACCCATTAATCTATAGATCAAATGTATGTGGAGTTCTTTGTTTGTCTTTTGTGAATGCAGGTCAGCCTTGGGAGGAGAGTTGCAGTGAAAGAGTGACCAAGCGTGAAGAGGGATCGATATCAAACGCCCGAAATAAGGTATGTTCACTTGATCTTCTTAACTACGTATTTGCTTAAGAATAATGGGGATTAGGTCTGGGATGACGATAAAAAGTAAGAATCTTTAGGTCTTTTTTGCATGCATGATAAAACCCTAAGTGCTAGTCCATAGAGGGATTTCCCACTCACAACAATTTGGAAGCAGAACTAAACTACTAGTATACAGAGAATTCCATTAGCAAAAGATCCTCCATGTTGGCCCCTCGCAATATTTCAACCGAGGACTGCTAATGGTGTGGAAAAACCATTGTCTCTGTAATTCCTCTAAAATTTTATAGTGTCCAAGACAAAAGTAATCCAGAAATGGCCTAACACTTGAAATTATGATGTATCTATCAGCCCCTTGACAGATATGATTAGATCGTCAAGATAAGCACGGAGACTGACCGACTCATCGAAAGTTGTGCGTATAGGTCGATTTAAGGCGACACCTGTATCAAATAAGCCAGAGGGCAGGAAATCGTAAGACATAGTATCACAATTAGTAATGAGGGTGGTTTTGTGATAAATTGCCTCTTCTACCTTGATTTCATTCTAACCAAAGAAACTGTCAAGTAAGGGCTTCAAGTATAACTCTATGGCCTGTTGTCAAACATTTCCATATGGAGAGGAGGGAAAGGATTTCTTATAATTGCTTGCCTGAAAGTTTGAAGACTAATGCAGGTTCTAAAATTATCAGGGGTCTTCGAAAGAAGTTCCCAATTGGAAACCCCTTCAGGGTGGGCAAAAGAAAACATTTCAATTCTTAAGAAATTCCTCAACTCCCCTCGAAAGGTTGCTTCCAGTGCAGAGTTCACAAGTCTTTGTTTCTGCCAGGTTGTTTTCATAATATGTTGAACAATACCTGGATCAAAACCACGAAGACCTGCATTAAACCAAGAAAAAACCTTTTGAGATCTACTAAGTAATTTAACAGATTTCATTTCTTCTTTATCAGAACCCTGGATATTTATTTTAATGTTCGATGAAGATCCAGGTGCCCTAACGTTCATGGAGATGGCTTCAACCACCTTCAGTTGTGACTCCTCTTCCTTTTCTTTATTTCCTCCATCATTCAAGGAAAATGAACCCTCGAGAGGATTCAAGCCTTCAGGAATTTCATTATTTTCTACAGATATAATCTCCTCAAGCTTGAGAGGTTTATTTTGAATGACAACACAATTGCTTTCATTGTTAAGGATGGCCTTCCAAAAATTTTCATTCTCAGAAATATATGAATGATGTAGAGGTTGGAAATCACAATTAGGCCAGTGAGGCAAGAGCTGTTGAGTAGGAGAGGCTACGAAGACAGCTAATCGATCAGCTATAGAATTCAACTCCTTCCTAACATGAGTGATGTTAAAATATAGGAGATTTGAGACAAGTGCCCAAACAGTTTGGGAATATTGTTCCATCAGCTTGTTTCTAGGAGAGCATGTCTTATGTATCAAGTCCACAACAAGCTCGGAATTTTCGAACACTGAAAGGTGACCACAACCAAGATTAAGGGTGTTCTCGATGCCTAATAGCAAAGATTTGAATTCAGAGGCATCGTTTGAGCAAGAAAACTCCAACCTATAAGACAGATTATGAATCTTTCCTGCAGGGGAAACCAAGATAATACCAGCCTCGTTACCCTCATTAGAATGTGAACCATCGAAGTGCATACACCACAATTCATCCTCTAAATCAATTCTTTCCAGAGGAATATTATCCTCTTCAGCAAATATGGAATACACTACTAGGTCTTCTTCGATATAGTTTACACTAGATTGCATAACACTCTCTATGTAGGGTAAAATTCTCCCTTCTCTAAGGACTATGATATTTTTCCCATTCCGACGAATGGATAAATGTGTCTCGTCGAGCGAGAGGTATCCACCTGTTAGGGCTTTCCAATCTCTCCCCAAGATAATCGAATAATTGCTTACAGGCATGTCAATCACCTGAATGTTGAGGGTTGTCCTTATCTCAGGATGAGAACATAAAACCAAGGTTACATCCTTAATCTCGCCTATGGTCGTTTTTTGCAGACTATTATAAGAAAGCATGCTTCTGACGTTTTCGTTTGTACAAGATAAGCCTAGCTCTTCCATAATAATCTTCGACATGAAACTTGGGCCTAAACCACCATCAATGAGGCAATAGTGGGCGATTTTATCCATGATCTTTACAGAAATATAAAAAGGGGGATTTTTTACAGGGTATCTGAAGTTATGTACACCTACTTTATTTACAGAAAAATCCTCTTCACTTACCTCTTCGGAAAGATTGGATACAATGGAAGCTTTTCCTTCCATGAATTGTTTTATATGCATATGTTGTTCAGGGACGACAACCATGTCTAGGAGGGTTTCATTTGCCTTGATGTTGGCCAATTGATTCAAGATATTGTATTTGGAAGAGGGGGGAGGAGGAGTGATTCCTTGACTCTCGGGAACTTTGGGAACCTGGGGCATAGCAGCGGTTGAAGATGAACTCGGGTTAGAGGAACTGTGAGGAGGGTCAAATTTGCCTTTTGGGGCATAGGCTTTGTTTCTAGTATTGATGACCATGACATCTTTTGGCTCAGCAAAATCTAGGACAGTGATACTGGCTTCTGGTCGTTTGCCAAAGATATTGTCTCTGGCACTCTTCCTTACCTCACATGTGGTTTCTTCGTGGTGTTCCTCGCAAAAATTACACCAACTATGAGGCGGGATAGCCTTCGGCTGGAAATTATTTTCAACTAGACCTCTAAAAGGAGGAGCAGAAGAGGATGAAGGTCCAGGAGTGAGTGGGTTGACAGTACCTTTTCACTCAAAAGCTATCATACGGTTGTTCATATCTTGTACTAGATGTAAAAGAGCGGACATATCTGTTTGTCTAACTGATTTTCCCTGGGGTAGACCAGTTCATTCAAGTTGTTCCTCATACTCTGAACAAGTGTGTAGAGTGGAACCAATATTATCAATGGCCTTTTCTTCAAGCATGTGATGGTAAGGATAAGGCAATGCATTGTAGTAATGCATGAAGGCATCTTGGTTCTGGGGGCGGATAAGTTTGGGCATTTGATTATACAGCTTGGTGAAACACAAGTTAAAGGAACTAATGGTCTCACTATCTTTGTAAGTGACGTTGTTGTACTCCCTTAACTTCTCAGCAGGGCTTTTGGATTGCCCGTAAGTGGATTGGAACCAATAAATTATCTCCTCCCAAGTAGACAAGATCTTAGGAGGAAGGTCAAAGAAATTGACCGCAGCCTTTCCTTCCAAAGAATTGACAAATAGGTGCATGCAAGTGTCATTTTCATTAGCCCCTATATTATGACAAGCATTCAAAAATGCCACTAGGTGTTCATTAGTACTGACTGTGTTATTTCCTAAAAACTTAGGCAGATGCTTTTTAAACTTCGGAAGTGGGTGAGTAGCAGGTGCTAGGTTAAGACGAGAAGACACATGCCATGGTGTGGTCATGGCATCTTCTTCGAATTGAAAAAGGCCGTACTTTTTAATGACTTTGGTGGGGTTTGTAGTAGAATGGACTGGGATATGGTGGCTATACAACCTACCAATCACCGATGACGATGAAGATTGGGAAGATGGACCACTTCCAGTGCCACCACATCCACCACGGGATGTCATTCGGTGGATGATAGGTGAGGGAAAGAAAGACGAGTTGGATGAATCAGGAAAAGTTCTTCTTAGAGAACTTTGTTGGGTAGATAACACAATGTTTCTCCTTCCTATTTCAGCAATAGGATTGATTTCAGGTGACAAGCCTCTCCTTCTTCTAGAAGCACGAGAATCTAAGGACATGAAAGAAAGGCCAAAACTAAAGAAACGAGAGGGTTTTTTTTATTTTTGGGCTACCTACGTCTAGCTTCCAATTGTTCTTGGACACTAATATCTCTTTCAATTGTTGCACAAGACGGTTAAGCTCAACACGGGTCCTAGCAGTGTCTAAAATGGTATGAAACAGGTTCAAAGCAATGTTGATCTGGTCCTGGAGACCGGGCTCAAGATTGGCCTGTCTTGCAATAGGAACAGTCGTGAATAGCAAAACAGTCAAGGAATCAAAACAGAAAAGAAAGATGTATCGATGAAAAATCGAGTATAGAATTTAATTAGAGAGATATCGAAGATCTCCCCAATATGGTCGCCAAATAAATGTTGAGGACAAGATATGAATTGATCTTAATCAAGCATTTTCAGACTTTACCTGGCTAAAGTAAAGTAGACGGGAATATAACCCTATGTTTATAGCCAACAAAAATATATATCCTAACTCACAAGTATTAATTACAAGTGCTTAGGTTGGTCTTTTATCAACAAAAAGCTTGCTGGAAATTCACTTTTTATGTATTTTTATGAAAATATCAATTGTTGAAAGAAATGTAAGAACAGAAGTAAAGACACCAAGATCATAATCAATGTAGATGAGACATAAAGAAATCCTTTCTTTCATTCCAATTCATAAAAGATTCATTGTCTTTACAAAAATTCACACGGAAATCTTGGACCAAAGTCAAACTTGGAAATCATTGATGGAACATACAAAGGGACCTCTGACAGAAAACCAAAACTGAACTCTAAAAGCTGGATCAGCTTGCCACAGATTTTTGCCCACTCGACTCTACACAATATCCTTTATCAGTCATGAAAGTTAATTCACAAACAGACAAGTCTACACAGACTATCAAAGATAGATCAACACCTCTGAAGAACAAGTGTCTGAATGATTTGATTCAGCCTTGAATGTTGCTATCTACAATAAGACCCTGCTATAAAAATAAAAAAAAGATTAGGCTATGATGAATATATGAATGAATGAAAATTGAACTATCTCAACATAACTCAAAGAGCAAACATTAGCATGCTTTGTGCTTCTATCCTCCTCTTGTTCCTCCCCTTAGTTCAGCTTTTAACAATTTTAGAGTTGGTTAGAGTAGTTGAACTAACTTATTAGTTAAGCTAACATAAGGCCTTAACTAACTTTAGTTAAGGAAGGGGGGAAAAGTAATAATCATAATACGGTCATAATTAAATAATAACTAATAGGTGGGACCCCCTTGTGACTCCTTTAGTGAATAACAATCATCACATCATAACATAATCCATTTTTTAAGCAACCACACCCCTTGTGTCTCCCTTAAAAAAATATTTTCCTTGGACAATTTTATCTCATAAAACTTGAAAATAATTCAGACTAATACTCATATATCCAAAATAAAACATGTTTCCCAAAATGAAACATGTTGTCCAAACTCCATGGAGACCACTGTCATAAAAAACAATAAACGACATAAAAATTAAAACCCATATTTTCCAGTCTGTGAAGCGACCCTTCCCTGGTTGTTGTTGTCACCTCCTGATTTCCCTAAAATTGCCTTGAGTTGGGCAGAGCCTTTAGGCTTTATCTCACTAATCACATGGGAACAATCATCCCTCAGATGCATCCGTGAAGACACGGATTTGTCAGAGTCATCGGAGGGTGAGAAAGGGGCAACGATGGCTTTTCCTTTTTCTAAAGCATGGTGGGCTTCAGCCTTTAACCTCTTGCTGGTGTGGGAAGATTGCATTGGTGAATGGTTAGGGGTAGCTTGGACAATGGGTTTTAAAGGTGGAGGAGCATGCAAAGATAAGTTTGGCCAGCCACAGTGTTGGGAGACTGTTGGGTGGACAATCTCCTGTCACCCATCATTTTTCGGAACTTCAGGTCATAAAGAGACATGAGGAGGCATTGCTATACCTAGGGATTGAGGGGATTGGAAGGGAAGCCTTTCAAACCTCGGTTAGACTATTCCCTGTCCAATCCAATTAAAGAATCCAGCATGGAACAATTGGCACATCTCTTCAGAATCAGCATCAAAATGTATTGAGAACCTAGGCCTCCTTGGGCCTCTGTTCCAGTTACTTCTACCTCTGTTTCCTCGGCCATGGCTTCCCCAACGAAAAAAAATCATCCTACATATGTTAACAATTAGAAAATAGTCTTTTAAATAACCATGCATGAAAACTCCTTAAAAATATGAAATAGATTTGGCTCAGAATGTATCAGGCTCATGCAATCCAATCTATACAAATTATTCTAACGTTAATCAATGAGCAGGGGGGTGGAAAAAAATGTTTAGGGATACACGAGGGGTTTGTAATTGGCGAAAGTATGATATAATTAAAGGGAAGAGATATGGTCACTGCTCAATGATAACAACAATCAACTATAAACAAACCAACAAACCTCACTGCAATCCACACAGTATTCTGCCACTTTTATCCAATCTAACACAAAATCTTATTTAGCTATGATCAATATCAGAACAGGGGGTGAACAAAATGAATATGGGATATGTGAGGGGTTTATAATTAGCGAAAAATGAGATAATGAGGGGGGAAAAAACATTTACTGCTCATGATATTAATCAAGCAATCCATAACATATTTGCAGTAAGAAAAATATACATCAACCGACAATCAAATGACTAAGTAATAATTCTTGTGCATTTGTTTAATTTCATTGTCCATTAATATCCAACACAGTGTTATCACAAAACAGAATCACCTCACACAATTCGTAAGAGGTTATGTTCCCTTTATTCTTACATTATGCATGTCATAACAGTCAACAATAACACTCAATCTATAACCATTAACATCCACCATTCCATACATTTCCCCAATCTATGTCTGTATTTGAAAGTAGTGTTTCCCAAAAATAATAATGGAGTCTCTACAGAGCCAATCAAGATCTATAATGATACGTTCCCATACATATATGTGCAATAGAAAGATAAAAAAAATTCAAGACCTCACATGCCACACCTGAAAGGCAATTATCTATACAACCAATAGTCATCATTTAGACACAGGCTATGCAGAAACAAATCTTTGAAACCATGTAACCATGCCACTATAAAAAACAAATATCTTAGTGCTATTCAAAACTGGGCCAAACGTCCCACACAACTGTCATCAATAGTGATCAATTGCAAAAAGACAAATGCACTTAGAATTCGGGGGTATCACTGGGCATACAAAACAAGCCATCCATATTTTACGTGGTGCACGACTAAGGGGATTCCATAGTGTCATAATTCCCAGAACCACACAACAATATATAACCATGATAAACTCAAAAAATTCAATATGGGCCATTTATTTAGTTGCACATGAGTGATCAGGCCGCACACATTCAAGTGTAAAAAGATGCAGTAAACATATCCAGTCCAGTCTTCTAATTCTCAAGACATCACCTACAGGACGCGACATGTGTGACAACACCAAACCCCTATGACTAACGCCAACCATTATTGAACCTCATAAGCACCACTCTAACAACTGTATAATGACCAACAATTTGGCACTGTGGTAAGGTAGATAATAGGCCAACAAGCGTGATCACAGTGTATACCCACAAACCAAAATGAAAATGACAGAGGCCCTTTCATAAATAAAAAATGATTTTTTGACAACAGGCTGGCGAATGTGACCCTTAGAAGTGCAATTGGCAACGTGGAGCTCATGCTATTACCACAGAGGTAGTTGTCAACACCATACTAACATGACTGCTATACTCATCAAGGGTGAGCTTGTATTCGAAGTAAAAGGCCACAATAAACTTAACATGCCCGACATACTCCTTATGCATCTCCGGTATAGAGGGTTTATGGGTTTTCATAGTAGCCATCGCAGGAAGGATAGGGCACCAAATATGTTGGAAACTTCAAGGTAAAGGCACGTGCCCAAGGAGGACCAAGATGCTTTTGGACGGGAGGCATCTCCTTGACAGAGTTGGATAGGGTTCTAGTTAAACCCAGGAACTACAAAAACAATCACCCAACCAACCTTTTAAAAGAAACCCTTTAACAAACGCAGTGGTAACAAAACTATCACCTAGGAAGACCATGAACTCACAACAATTATACGCAGAACCATCGATTTCCATTCAAGGCTGGAACCACATAGTTGCAACACTCAGGACAACACAAACCCATACAACTGAGCCAAAAACATTTCATAACCAAAGTGAAGTCAAGAATGGCCAAAAGAGACATACCTGTCAATCGAAAACCTTAAGATGAGGAGCGGTCGAGCAGTTTCACCCTACTAAAAATCTGGAGCGCAAACACAACAGCCAGATCAAACAATAGTCTGATGAGGGTGGCGGCCAATGGGAAGGGTAAAGGTGACATTCAATAAATGCACGTTGTCTCCACCCACATCACAATTACTCCATATTACATGCCAACAAGTCTTCCATTAACACCATTAATTAGCCAATGCATTGATAGTATCACACATTCAAACCATAGCATAATCCAAGTCCACATAATAATTCAACCATTTGCATTTACTTTTCCAAATGCTCCACCCATGTTTACATTCCCGATATAACTCAAATAAATCGCTCGACCACTACATAATCTAAACGATCATGTATAGCATCATCATCAAACGTTTAACTAAAACATAGCATAATCACCATAAAAACACAAGCCATCACTTCCATGAGCCACCAACATTATAACATATGTAAGTTAGCCACCAATCCCATTAATCAATGCATAACCATTGCATTATCACCTTGCCAAAGTGCACCACCAAAATTTCCACCATATGCATATATAAAAATGTAATTAAACAATATTTCATAACCATTTCTTTGTTAGCTAAGACTTAACCACTATCAACAAGTATTTTCATGCATATAGTATCGTAGAGCTAGGTCTCTTTTTTTGCATTATATATAGTATTTACTTTTCCTCAAAATGCCTTTATGTAATTTTCACTAACATTTTTGTTGTACAGGCGAGAAGAACAAATACCATAAATGAATAGCAGGTCTTAGTATCATGAAGGAACAATATCTCAAAACTTAATTGACATCAACAACAACCATATTCTCATCAACCATGTAACTTTGCAATGCATCATCGTAACATTGAAAATGAATAGACCTGATCTTCAAAGGTTCAAGGGGGTCCCACCTACTAGCATTATTTAGTCTTATATAATAATAGGCTTAGCAACACTTTGCGGGCAAAATTACGTTGACGTTTTCAATCGTCAATAGTCTTAAAATATAAGTTTATCTTGTAGAGGTAATACCCTAGGTGGGCTCTTACAAGCACTAGGACCACACCTTAAAAAAAATGTGCTTTGAAACATAGAAATCTCAAAAAATATATATTGTGACCAAATATATTTCTTATCTAGCATGTAATATCCCCATTTTAGCAATGTATAATGTAAATATGATATGTGGCCATAGGCCAAGTGGTATAATATGTAAATAGTTTATATCAAAATAATAAAATAAAATGTAACATAGGATGTAGATGGACACAGATGGAGTATTGGGGGATAAGTTTCCACAAGAGAGGGGAAGCTCTAAAAGAGGGTCCAAGGGGGAATTATTCATGTGTACTGTTAACACTAGAACTCACTCCAGACTACAGAAAGAGTGAGCCCAGTACCCATTTAGATATAAGTGATTAAATCAGGTGGATCGGTAAGGAAGAGCAAGAAGAAAGGTAGCAAATTGTTTGCAAAGTCATTCCATTGGGCATGGAGTAAATACATCCTACATATCAAAAGAACTCAAGATGCCAACCAAACCAAAAGAGCTATAATTGATGGATGAAGGTATAAGGAATATAACAAAAAGAATAATATCATCAAGTAAATATCCTCTCTGCAAAAATGACTTAAAATATTACTAGAATAGAGATCATGAAAGGAGGCAATTACTACAAATCATCCGCAGCTCATGAATCTCCTACCCATGAACAACCATTGATCTTCAACGCATGCAATTCCATTTAAGCAATATGACAAGGTAGAATGATAATGAAGAACACAAAGTATGATAAACATCTTTTATGAATCTTTAATGGCAGAAATGCCTACAGCACATGCCCTCAGGCTTACAAATACATAGATAAATTTCCCCTACAGCTCTCTCAAGCATCTCTCAAGTCATGAACCTTCCTCCAAGAGATCCCTTCTTCATTAAATATAAAATAACATCCAAAATATGCTTAGGAGGTCGCAACCCATCTATTTCAATGGATTATGGGCCTTGGAGATAGGTGGCAACAGTGAAAGAGACAAAAATCCAACAAACTGCTAAATTTTAGGAAGTTGTTGGAAGTCATTAATAAATCTGTTGCCAACTCACTGCATGAGGTTTTAGTGGAGCTAAATCTTAGGTGAAGGTGTTCTTTAGCATATAATTTATCTTTGAGAAGTCATTCAAACCCTCCTTGATAGGTGGAAACCTCCAAATAAGGCGAATTTATCAAACTGTAAGAGTTTGTAGTGCCTTTGACAACATGCACTGTGAACTTTCCTATAGGTGATGTTTTTATCTTTTCTCCAAAAATATGAAATGGGTTGGGCTCATGTTATTTCAAAAATTCAAACACATCATGTTTTTCCTCCACACCAAATTTTAGAAGAACCCAGATCGTGATTCGGAAGTTATGATTAAAACAAGACTTTGTCGTGTGCTAATTGCTACAAACTATCCCAAATTACCAGCTCGCAGTGCCAGTGAATCCAGGCACAGTGAACTTTCTTGTAGCAGCCTGTTTCAACCAAACCAAATCAACTCAATTGATGCCAAAACCATGCAAGAAGCCTTGAAAACCTCTGATAAACCTGCTACAACTTCTGAGTAATGGAAATAACTTTGGAGAAAATATAAAAGATGTTAGGTTTATCTCAAAATCCAAAATCACAACTTAGTGTTGTAACTGCATGCAAAAACCGTGACAAAAAATCATATGGTTCGGTTCTCACAATCTCTTCCCCCTTGCGGATTTTCTTTCTTTGTTGATTGTCCATAATTTATGTCTTAAAAACCTCTTGTAACCTCTTATGACAGTTGCTACGTGAAATATAGAGTAAAACAAGGATTTTAGGGTTTGATTACAGAGCTAACATATTAATGGTTCACGTGTCTGAAAACTTATAAACAGCAATGATATGGAGCGGAGAAAATGCAAGTAGGAAAAAAGGGACAACAATTCAGTCTGAGTGAAAATGTAGACAAGCAAAAAAGACAACTATGTATAAACAGAGGGTTTGCAGTGCCAACACCAATTTGCAGCACCAATCTGCAGCGCAATTGAAATAGTATTTATGAAGGACTGACAATATTTTTCATGTCTGAGAGGGAACCTATAGCAAATGGTTAAAACCTGGGCCTTAGACAGATTTCGAATTCGATAAGGGTTTGGCCAATCAAGAGACAGAGGGTTTGCAGCGCCAGTCTGTAGCGCGTAATTTGTGTTTCATGGTTATAATAGTCAGTTTGCAACGCAGAATAAACATTAGGTTTTAATACTTGTTTGCAAAAGGAGGATGTAGGATGACCCTGAGATAAAAATATTGACCAATGACCAAGGTTTAGAACACCAAAACAGTGGGTTTTAATACTACATAGGGTTAGCAACGCAAGCACATTTAACAGTTTGGAGTGCCAACACCAGTTCACAGTGCCAAAAGTGGTAGTATGTGATATTTTCCAGCACATTGTGAGTTTGTAGTGCCTTTAACTAGTTTGCAGTGTGTTTTGTTTTAATGAAAATGGAGATGAATTTGATACCTTTCCTTCTTTACAAATGATGACAATCACCCTTATAACATTGAGACTTGACAATGTATTTTGATCAACTTTAGACCCAAGTTTAAAATCAAGCACCTTGATTTATAATCATAAAAGATGACTCTAAACCTATGAACTTTTAAATGACTAACTCCTAGAAGAAGGAATTACCACATGACTAGCAAAGACTAATGATGTGCTTTAGTACATATCATGTGCTAACATTCACTCCACAGGGGATGGAGACCTCCCTCTGAGGCTCCAAAAACTTCTACAAGTCGAGCGTCTTATCCATTGGGCATAAACCAAGCTCTTTCTTGCAACCAAACACAATGCAAACTGAAACTAGTACTGCAAACTCACTGCAATCAAATCCACTCTGAAATATGCACAAACTAAAATCACTGCTACTGAAAATCAAATGTTCATGGAGTGAGCTTATTTATATGTTCCTACACTAACCCACTGAAAACAAAAACAACTGCAAACCAAAATTCTCGAGTGTCGAGCTTATTCACCCTACACCTAATCAATTGAACTATTTCTTGATAATGTATAATTAGTTTTCCAATGAAGCCATGCAACGAACTGATTAACTGGTGAAACTCTTGATCTGGATTGGAAAAAAGAAGAAACCCATGGCATAAAAAAGTGCAGTTCAAAAAGATAGCAGAACCAACATCCACTAAACAAGAATGGTTTGATATTTGCACTGCTCAAAGACTCCAGATAATCAGCCATAGGGTCTTGAACGTCATAAATAAATATATTTTCTTCCTGTTCCAGCTGGAGATTGGATTGTTTCTGTATACACCCAACTTTATAACTAGTGCCAATTTCATTTTTCTACAAAAACGAAGGTTGTTGCAGGTTGGTTTCACTGATTGCAAGTGCAATTTGACTAAAAGACAACCAATCCATGTGATTTGTAGCTAGAGAAAACACATCTTCATATTCATTATAATCAGAAACAATTATAGCAGGTGAACTTTCATAAACTTGTTTATTTGCTTCTACTCCATATCCATGAGAAATCATATCATTTTGAAGAGTATCAACCTCTTCATCATCATGAAGAGTCTCTTCTATTGCAACATACTCTTCAATACAAGCATACTCTTGATGACTTTTAGATCCTTTACACAGAAAATCAAACTCATGACAACATTCTAGATAAAGGAAGTCATCTGAAAATTTCTCTTTAAAAAATGAATGAAAGGCAGTATGAAAACCTTTCAAAGAATTAACACTAGCAACTGGAAGAGATCTACACCATTCAGTGGATTTTCCCTCTAGGGAGTATCTAAACAACTTGATCGTGACATATTCATGTATAACTTTTAATTTAAGCATGCACTCATGAAAATCTAATAAGAACTCAACTGGCACTTCCCAATATTCTCTTGTAAACCTAGGAAGAGGACCTTCCCATTCACTTCTATCGAACATAAGGTTTGGAAAACCAGATATATTTGAAAAATCACAAAATCCATACCTATGAGAAAGTATCTTGTCCATTTCAAACCAGTGAATTCACCAATAGATTCATTTGTGATGAAGCTAGAGTCTCCAAGTAGAATATTGCAGTCAAACTAGTGTCCTTCTCATGTCTACCATCAACAGATGGATCTATTCTATGTTGTTCTCCCAGAGAAGATTACTTTGTTCTTCGCTCCCCAGAAATGGTGCCAAAAATGTTAGCACTAGAATTCATTCCAGACTGCAGAAAGAGTGAGCCCAGTACCCATTTAGATATAAGTGATTAAATCAGGTTTAAACTCGGGTGGATCAGCAAGGAAGAGAAAGAAGGAAGGTAGAAAATTGTCTGCAAAGTCATTCCATTGGGCATGGAGTCAATAAATCCTATAGATTAAAGGCACTCAAGCTGCCAAACAGACCAAAAGAGATATAATTGATGGATGAATGTATATGGAAGATAACAAAAAGAAGAATATCATCAAGCAGAGATCCTCTCTGCAAAAATGACTTAAAACGAAGATCATGAAAGGAGGCAATTACTACAAATCATTTGTAGCTCATGAATCTCTTGCCCATGAACAACCATTGATCTTCAATGCCTTTCATTACATTCAAGCAATATGACAAGGTAGAATGATAATAAAGAACTCAAAGTCGGATAAACAACTTTCATGAATCTCTAATGGTAGAAATGCCTACAGCACATGCCCTTGGGCTTACAAATACACAGATAAACTACCCCTGTAGCTCTCTCAAGCATCTCTCCAGTCATGAACCTTCCTCCAAGAGTTACCTTATTCGTTAAATAGAAAATAACATCCAAAATATTCTTAGGATATCGTAGCCCATCTCTTTCATTGGATTATGGGCCTTGGAGATAGGTGGCAACAGTGAAAGAGACAAAAATCCAACAAACTGCTAAATTATAGGAAGTTGTTGGAAGTCATTTATAAATCTGTTGCCAACCCATTGAATGAGGTTTTAATTGAGATAAATCTTAGGTGAAGGTGTCCTTTAGCATCTAAGTGATATTTGAGAAGTCATTTGAACCCTCCTTGACAGGTGTCAACCTCCAAATAAGGCTGATTTATCAAACTGTTAGAGTTCGCAGCGCCTTTAACAGTATGCGTTGTGAACTTTCATGTAGGTGATGTTTTTGTCTTTTCTCCAAAAATACGAAATGGGTCGGGCTGATGTTTTGTCAAAAATTCAAACACATCATGTTTTTCCTCCACACCAAGTTTCAGAAGAACTCAGATCAAGATTCGAAAGTTATGATTAAAACAAGACTTTGTCGTGTGTTAATTGCTACAAACTATCCCAAAATACAAGTTTGCAGCACAAGTGAGTCCAGGCACTGCGAAGTTTCCTGTAGCAGCCTGTTTTGAACAAACCAACTCAACTGATGCCAAAACCATGCAAGAAGCCTTGAAAACCTCTAATAAACCTATTACAACTTCTGAGTAATGAAAAATAACTGTGGAGAAAATATAAAAGATGCTAGGTTTTGTAAGGATATTTAGACACTTAGGAGTTAGTTAAGATCTACCTTGGTCTAATGTGTCGTTAGATAAAAGTGTGTTTCTCAGTTTTTTTCTTTCTTATGCATTTGTAGTTAGAAAATCTGACGGTCGCGATATGTTCCCAACATAGAGTGATCCGATGGTTCATATTCTCCTCGATCTTAATGGCCATTGATCCATGGATTAACACCCGATTGGTCCATGATATCTATTCAAAGAGCATGGAGGATCATTTTTCGATGATTGATTGTGAGAAACTCTCTTATAAAATCTCTTTGTAATCTTTTTCTTTTGCATTAATAAACTTCTCCAAGTGGTTGCGTTGGTTGGGATTGTGGATGTTTCCTCGTAGGGTTTTACCACGTAAAAACATCAGTGTGTTGATCTTTGATATGGTTGTGTGAGTGGTTAATAAAGGTGTTTATCCTCTGTTGGAATACCTGTGTTGTCGAACATGGTATCAGATCATGTTTGAAGACATGCTCTTGTTTTAGATCGAGATCGTGAAGCCGAGTTGCCTCATCTATGTTTTCTGCGATTTTTGTACATTTTTGGGCTAAGAGGACTATTCCATTACGTATGGAGTGCTCGTTTCATTCAAGAACATTTTTTGTTTCACTCGAAAAAGTTTATGTTTACCCAAGATACGGCCATTTCAGCGACATCTGGAGGTATAAACCCTGAATACGCCCTTTTTAATTTTTTTGCAGAGTATTATTTCGGTTTTATTTCAGTTTTATATTGTTTGTTTTTGGGTTACAACTCTTTTAGATATGCGTATGCTCTTTTCCCCGTGCCTTGTTCGATCTTGGAAAATCATAAAAAGATAGGAAAATGTGCATTTTTCGGGTAAGCTAATCGAGATCTAACCCTTGTTGTCATCAAGAAGCGAAATTTATTTCTTGTGTTAAAAGAGTTTTTTTTAGCACGTTCTCCAAGGTCGTCTTCCACAACAAGAACAACAACACCCTCAATCCTCTTGTTAAACAATACAATATGTTTTGCTAGCCCATTTTGTTAAAAGTCTCCTTATTGAGTAAGAGGTATTGAGTTCAAGTCTCTTTTTTTGTTACTTTCTTTTTTAAAAAGTTCATGATCCATTGTAAAGTGTATTTCACATCATGTATACAAGTGAATCATTATTAGCTTTAATATTTTAGAGTTATTTATTTTGCATGTAGTTTTTCTTTTATAAAGTAACTTCATTTTAAAAGTGAACCCCACTTCTTTTTATAAAAGTGGGTCACTTCATAAAACAACTTACACCATCATGTGGTCTTTTGGTTACTATTTATGTTTTTTTTTTTAAAAGGGCATAACTTTCACATCCGAAGTCCGTTTTCAGTGCCATTTTTTTAAAAACCATCTAATTTTTTGAGATCTTTCCATTCAGACCATGAGTTTTAGTTTTTAAATCCATATTATCTACATATTTAATATGGATTCTTCAAGTAATCTTTTTTTTACCAGCACCAACTACTTCCAATGGAAATCCCATATGGGGGATTTAATAAGAAGTAAAGGCTTGTACTAGATTATCTTAGGAAAGGAAACTGAACCTATTGATGTTGATAAGAAATTCAAATGGGATAATAGGAATGACGAAGCACGTGGGATAATCGGAATGTCCATCTATCATGATTTAAGGTTCCACCTTCAAAAAATTGATAAACCCGATGGAGCTTGGGAAACGATTGAATCTATGTTTGGTAAACACAATACTATTCGACCACAATAGTTAGAAAATCAAGTACGGACTTTAATTCCAAGTGATTTTTCTTGCATCGAATACTTTCTATCTTAGTTTAAAACACTAAAAATTTTATTTGAAGAATGTAAGATAAAGATGGATGAAGAGTGTTGCATCTATCTTATTCTTTCTAAGCTAGTTAGTGCATATTTTGTGTTTGTATCTACCTTCTATGCCATGAAAGAGGCTCTATGGATAACTTATCGTAAACCTACTCTTGAGTCCTTTTTTGATGCTTTGATTAGAGAGCAAGATAAGCTTGTACAACTTGGAGTGATCAACATTGTAGGTACCTCCAACAAAGCCTTAGTCATCCATTAGAAAGATAAACCCAAGAATCCCAAGAAGCAACATCCTCACCACAAAAATAAGCAACATAAGGGTCCCAAACTCACTCAGAGAGCTTCCACTCCTAATGGTGACAAAGGAGAAAAATTTTAAAATAAGAAGACTAACAGGCATTGCAACTTTTGTGATAAAGATGGTCATGATGAGTCCAAATGTTTCAATAAGATGGCATCTTTAGAAGCAGCGATGAAGAAACAAAACATCAGTATTGATTCTACTTCTTCTTCTTCTTCTCATCGACATGCACTTTCTTCTTCTGGTTTCTCCTTCAATACAACTTCTACTTCTTCTTCTGATGAGTGGCTTATTGATTATGGAGCATCTTATCATATGGCTAAGGATAAAGACATATTTTATGCTCTAAATTATTGTAAAACCAATAAAATATTTGTTGGTGATGATAGATCTCTTAGTGTTGAAGGATATGGAATAGTTCAAGTAGAAAATGGTCATTTCAATGATGTATTATGTGTTCCAAGTCTTTCTTGTAACCTTNTCTATCAGTATATCAAATCACTCATTCAAGTGAAGGTAAAACTGTAGAGTTTTCACCTCACTAAGTTGTAATCAAGGATCTAAAAGATCCTAAGCATGTTCTTGCAACTGGAATTGCTAATGATATTACCAGGTTGTTCAAGTTTGACAACTTTGGGTCATCATCTATTTCATCAGTTTTTGTTGCTCATAGCGATGACTTGAGCAAATTTTGGCATGAGTGGTTTGGTTATCTAAACTATAGTTCATTGCAATAGCTATGTAATCAATATATGGTGACTGGTCTTCCTCATGTTTCATGTAGAGAAGGTATTTGTGTCGGTTGTGTTCGCAAACATCATCGGGATAGTTTTGACAAGCGTGCCTCTTGGCATGCCTCGGGCCCTTTGCAGCTTGTTGACAGTGATTTATGTGGTCCACTTTCTTTTCCTTCTTTTTCTGGGTGTAAGTATTTCTTAACTTTCATTGATGACTTTTTCAGACGTACTTGGGTTTACTTCTTAAAAATTAAGAGCGAAGTTTTTGACAAGTTTTTGGCCTACAAGGCCCTTGTAGAAAAGTAATTTGGACATCAAATTCAAAATTTAAGAACAGATATTGGAGACAAATATGTGAACAATAATTTTACAAGTTAATGCACTACACAGGGCAACCAAATGCAAGACATTGTTCGATATACACCACAACAAAATGGTGTTGTTGATAGAAAGAACTGCACATTAAAAGAAATGGCTAATTGTATTATCCAATCTAAGGGATTAAGTCTAAAGTATTGGACGGAAGCCATCAACTGTGCAAATTACATAGTAAATCGCACTCTTACAAAGGCTCTTAAAAATATAACATCGGAAGAAGCTTGGACTAAAATTAAACCAGATGTAAGTCACTTTCGTGTATTTGGCAGTATAGCATGGGCTCACATTCCTGATGAGAAAAGGAAAGTATTGCAACCTAAAAGTGAGAAGTGTATATTTGTTGGTTATTCTGAAGATGTCAAAGGTTATAGACTTCTTCAACCACATTGTAATGAAATTATTATTAAAAGAGATGTTAAATTTGATGAAAATCTCTTGGCCTGCGAGACTAATTCGATGTGTGTGCCTTCTTTGGCCTACAAGCCTAATTCGGTGTTTGTGCCTTCTTCAGCCTGTGAGCCATATTTGGCCTTTGTTCCTTCTTTTGTTCTGGTTTCTTCTTCAGATGATGACTTTGAGCATGAAAATCTACCTCTGCCTGCTCACCTTCCACTATATGAGTCCTTTGAACCTAAACCAACTCCAGCTCCATCACTTCCTAGATGGGTCTGTTCAACACAAGAAACAGTTGGTGATCTTGTTGGTGATCATTTAGATCAGTGTCAGACACGTTCATAGTTCCAAGGAGCCTCTTCTCTTTTGGCTCAAGTTTCAGAGACTCATGATCCAGAGACATTTGCAGAAGCTTCAGGTCATCCAGATTGGGATACATCAATGAATGAAGAGTATCATTCTTTAATGGAAAACGATACTTGGGATCTTGTACCTCTTCCAAAAGGAAGAAAACTTGTCATATGCAAATGGGTATATAGAACTAAGTATGCATCAGATGGAAGTGTTGAAAGACACAACACTCGGTTAGTTGCCAAAGGATTTTCCCAAGTTGAAGGAATTTACTATAATGAAACCCTTGCCCCTACAGCCAAAATGAATTCCATCCACCTTGTTATTTCCATGGTTTCCTCACATAAATGGGAGGTCCATCAGATGGATGTTAAATACACCTTCTTGTATGGAGATTTTCAAGAATAAATCTACATGGAACAACCTCCCAGATATGTCCAGAATGACTCTAGTCTTGTTTGTCACCTTAAGAAATCTCTGTATGGTCTTAAGCAATCTCCCCGAGCTTGGTATGCCAAAATGGACAGCTTTCTTATGGCCCCTAGATTCTCTAGATTCCATTCTAATCCTAATGTTTATACCAAGAAAGTAGGAATCCATCTCATAATCCTTGTCCTTTATGTTGATGACCTTATCATTACTAGTAGTGACTCAAAACTTTTAAACCATGGGAAAACCAGCCTTAAGAAGAAATTTGAAATGACACACTTAGGATTTTTGCACTATTTCCTTGGCCTCCAAGTTTTGCAAACCAATGAAGGAATTTTTCTTTCCCAATCTAAGTATGCATGTGACCTTCTTCATCACTTTCACATGGACGATTGTAAACCATCTCCTTCTTCCTTCCAGTCTTGAGTCAAGCTTGCTTCCACCTATACTTCTCCCGAAGTTGATACCACCTTGTACCATTAGTTAGTTGGTAGCCTCTTATACTTGACTCATACTTGTCCTAATCTTTCCTTTGCTATTGGTCTTGTTGCCCGGTATATGAAAACACCCCATGAAATCCATTGGAAAGCAACTAAAAGGATACTTCGATATGTTCATGGTATAGTTCAGTTTGGGATACATTACAGTTCAGAGGGGGTTCCTTTATTGGTTGGTTTCATTGATTCAGATTGGGTCGGAGAACCTGATGATCGGAAGTCTACTGCAGGCTATGTTTTCATCCTTAGTTCAGGACCTGTCACTTGGGCCTGTAAGAAACAACAGGATATTTCACTTTCTTCAGCAAAAGCAGAGTACCGAGCAAAGGTAAATGCAAGTCATGAAGCCTTATGGCTTCGACATATTATTTCAGAGTTTAGATTCCAGCAGCAACATCTAACCATCCTTTGGTGCGACAATCAAAGTGCCATCTAGCTCACCAAAGACCCAATTCAACATCAATGCAACAAACACATCGAGATACACATGCACTTCATCAGAAATCTCATTCATGATCAAGTTATTGAAGTGCTCTTTTTCCCTATAGAATATCAAGTTGAAAACATTTTCACAAAGTCTCTTACAGAATCGACGTTTTCCAAACTTCAATCTATGTTAGGAGTTCAGGAAGTTGTCATGAAGGGGGGTTAGGCTAGAATGCCTCCTTCCTTCTCCTATTGTGTCACTATTGTAAATCCTTCAATCCTATCCCAAGTTGTTCTTAATGGGGGCTGTTAGGATATTTAGAAACTTAGGAGTTAGTTAACATCTACTTGGTCTAATGTGTTGTTAGATAAAAGTGTGTTTCTTAGTGTGTTTCTTAGTGTGTTTCTTTAGTATGCATTAGTATGCATTTGTAGTTAGGAAATATAACGGTCACGATATGTTTCCAACATAGAGTGATCTGATGGTTCATATTCTCCTCGATCTTAATGGCCATTGATTTGTGGCTTAACACCCGATTGAGCCATGATCTCTATTTAAAGAGCATGGAGGTTCATTTGTCGATGATCGATTGTGAGAAACTCTCTTGTAAAATCTCTTTGTAATATTTTTCTTTTGCATTAATAAATTTCTCCAAGTGGTCGCGTTGGTTGGGGCCGTGGATGTTTCCCCGTAGGGGTTTTACCACGTCAAAACATCAGTGTGTTGATCTTTGATCTAGTTGTGTGAGTGGTTACTAAAGGTGTTTGTTCTCTGTTGGAATACCTATGTTGTCAAACAAGTTTATCTCAAAATCCAAAATCACCACTTAGTGTTGTAACTGCATGCAAAAACCATGACAAAAAATCATATGGTTCAATTCTCACAATCTCTCCCCCCTTGTGGATTTTCTTGCTTTGTTGACTACCCATAATTTATGTTTTAAAAACCTCATGTAACCTCTTATGACAGTTGCTATGTGAAATATAGAGTAAAACATGTATTTTAGGGTTTGATTACAAAGCTGACATATTAAGGGTTCACATGTCTGAAAACTTATACACAACAATGATATGGAGTGGAGAAAATGCAAGTAGGAAAAAAGGGACAACAATTTAGGCTGAGTGAAAATGTAGAAAATAAAAAGAGATAACTCTATATAAACAGAGGGTTTGCAGGGCCAACACCAGTTCGCAACGCCAGTCTACAGTGCAATTGAAATAGGCTTTACGAAGGACTAACAACATTTTTCATGTCTAAGAGGGAACCTATAGAAAATGGTTAAAATCTTGGCCTTATAGAGATTTCAAATTTGACAAGGGTTCGGTCAATCAAGAAACAGAGGGTTCGCAACGCCAGTCTGCAACACGCAATTTGTGTTGCAGGGTTATAATATATCATTTGCAGCGCAGAATAAACATTGGATTTTAATACTTGTTTGCAAAATGAGGTTGTAGGATGACCCTGAGATAACAATATTGACCAATGACCAAGGTTTGGAACACCAAAACAATGGGTTTTAATATTGTAGATGGTTAGCAGCGCATGCACATTTAACAATTTGCAGCACCAACACTAGTTCCCAGCACCAAAAGTGGTAGTATGTGACAGTTTGTAGCACACTGTGAGTTCATAGCGCCTTTAACCAGTTTGCAGTGCATTGTGTTTTAATGAAAATGGAGATGAATTTGATACCTTTACTTCTTTACAAATGATGACAATCACCCTTAGAACACTAAGACTTGACAATGTATTTTGATCAACTTCAGACCCAATGTTAAAATCAATCACATTGATTTAGAATCATAAAAGATGACTCTAAACCTATGAACTTTTAAATGATTGAATCCTAGAAGAAGGAATTACCACATGACTAGCAAAGACTTATGATGTGCTTCAGTACATATCATGTGCTAACATGTACTAATCTCAACCAACCTTCCTAAAATTATTATTGTGTATGAACCTTCTAATTTTATCTTGAGTGTATCCAAGCCCCAATCATTAAACACATGTAAGAGGGTTGGTGTGAAAGGTCACATCCAATAGTTTTGAGAGCATGGTGGATGAGTACAATCAACATTGGGGAATGTGGGAATCAACTTGCATGGGCAAAAGGAAAATTTGAATAGGTGTGGTAAGCATTTTTTACAACTAGTGTTTGGGACGTCAAGAGAGAGCAGAGTGTTGGAGATTGAAGGTATCCATAGTGGGCATGTGTAGTAGCTTTTTGGAGTTGAAAATTCATGAAGAAGCATTTTTTTAGGCTTGTAGAGTGAGATTTTGTGTAAGAGATTACCCCAACAACAAGTGAGCTTGTTGTTGTGAGATTTTCTTGTTGCAGTTAGCATCCCTGGAGTCCCCAGCAAGAGATATTCTTGGCCAACCTATGTCATAGCCCTGGAGGGAAGAGATAAGGCCTGAGGGATTGTATGTAATGAAGGGGGATCTTATTCCTTGGGTTGTACAGGTTGAGGGGAAGATATCTAGAGAATTGGGATAGTTGTAAGAAAAATTAGCTTGTTGTGGGATTATATTGGGCTATGAGTAGAAATTAGAGACACCCTCTTCTTGTGTATTCATAGTCGCAGTTCAGGGTGACTTGTTTCTAATATTTGGAGCAATAAGACTATGGGTGGGTGGAACGTCTGTCCTCTACAGTTGGTTGCACATTTGGTTTAAAAGATAAGTGTTTATCTATGTTACATTGTTTTTATTTATGGGTTTTATTTGTTTTGCATATACTATGTTCTTGGGTGAATTATATGTTGTTGTGTATGTGTTTATTTGGCTGCATTCATAATGATGCTAGATGCATGTTAAATCCTCCATGCATTGCATTTAATTGTGGGATTTATTTGTTGTGTGCTTACTCTGAGTTTCAGAAATTATAAGATGGTGTATGTATGTTTAATAGACTACATTCATGCTTTTAAATCATTATGTTAGATGTATGGGTAGTTTTAGAATGCATGCATTCGATTTAATTGGTATCAGAAAATCTTAAAATTTTGTTGAGGTTAGTAGTGGGGACATTACATAGTGGTATTAGAGCTTCTGGTTCAATATCGAATGCATATGGGAGAAATACTAGTGTGAATTTGGTAAATTTGTTGTTGTAGATTTTTCATCTATGATGGATTTGGGGAAATGTGTTAAACTAGACTGAAATCCCCAAATTTCTAAGAAAATTTAAGTCGAATTTGCACTCAGAATGGTTGAGGAGATGATGAATGGCATAAATCTGCAAGTTGCAGAGTTAAATTTGTCTTGGAAAGTCAAATTTTTTGTTTTCATGGAGACTGAAGAGTTAGTAAAATCAACATCCCAAATTGCATTCGACTTGGTGATCAATTGCCAAGATTCATTTTGGATTGATTAAAATTTTTAAGTTCACTGAAGAAAATTTTGGAAAATTTTTGAAATTTTTGAAAACACTAATTTTTTCGAGATTTTTCAAAAAATTTGTACAGGTGATCATGTGGACCGTTGATCCATAAATCCTTAGATACCAATTATAATCTTTAAAAACTTATTTTAGCATATAACTTGATTCAAAATAACCCTTGATCGTATTGAGGAGATTTGCAAAAAATTGATGTTGTGCTTCTTATCCAAAATATCATAAATTGATGATTAATTTGAAGAATTATGAGATAACACAACAGAAAATAAAGAACTCAAATTATACAATATTGTTGACATACATCTTTGAATTCCCTTCAAACAGTGAGACTGCTTCTCATAACCTCAAATTGTCAAATTACAGTACAAAATGGACTTACAAAGACAATTTTGAAGTCACTCTCAAATTCTGCTACTCAAACTCAAATATAGAGTTTACCATTGAATTCCTTGCAAAATTCTAAGAAAAATGAGTATAAAGTCGACCATATTCTGAATTGGCTCAATTTTACCCTCTTTATATGCCAAAGGATGCACTATGGTGTTCATTAATGGAAATCTGGAATAATACTTTCATAGACAACATCTTAGCACAAAAATAACATCACCATTGAAATCCTCTCGAGAAAACGAGAAAAATGAGTACAAACATGCATATGTTCGGACAAAGTACCTCATGGCACTCAAATAGAGACAATACCAAACTTGGATCCTCTTTCTACATGCAAAATGATGCATATGTACACCCTCAGGATCCATTCCAACATTAGGATTTGTGTCCACCTCATATTGTGTGTCAACCTCGAAGTGTGTGCCAATAAATAGGTACGGGCCCTTAACCTCCTTCCACATCTTTGGGCTAACAATAAATGAGAGTTCATTGGTATGCCTTAACAAGAGGCGCATTTGGCGCAACAGTTGAGTTTGGACACGAGGGAGGAGGTCACGAGTTCCAACCCACAGACCTCTCATCCTTTTTCACTTTGTTCGAACCATATGTTATAAATAGTATAGTGTTTGTTATATATGTGTGTTGGCATATTTATTTGTGGCATAAATTTCAACGACCCCTGCGGAATATGTGTGTTGGTTACATGGTATACCATGTGATTATATACTATGGGAGGATGGCTAGGCCCTCAGCCCCTTTTCTTCCACCAATTAAACCTTTAAACAAGTTCAAATATATACAACACCATGTATGGTTAAGAACTAATGTGATGGGGCGATGATAAAGACTTTAGATAAGGTTATAGGAGGTCACGGGTTCGATGCCTATAATTTTGATAAACCATGACCAAAGAAGGCCAATCATATTCTACCATGTGGCAGCCTCTCATTGGTTTACCTATGCTTTGTATGCCATGTGTTGGATGCCAATTAGTGCTAACTCATTCGGTACACTTGCCACATCACCTACCCAGTCAATGTACGATGTGCCATGTGGTGCTCCATGGTGTTTCCATGTCCACACCATACAGTTTGTACGATCATGCCATGTGTCACCCTTGCATTGGTGACATGTGTCACCTTGACTTTGACCTTTGACTTTGAATTTTTCCTGATTTGACTTGAACTTTGACTGATCATAACTTTTGCATACGAACTTCATTTGAGGCGATTTTTGCACTATTGGGAATATATCGTCGAGATATACACAATGATTTCCTTTTAGAGAAAAATTGAGATGGTCAAATTTTGAGCTTTTTTGGATCCTCTTGGACCTCTATGAGCATTTTGGATCCTCCTAGACCTTTTTGAGCATTCATGGATCCTCCTAGATAACACCTTCCCACTGAAGAACTTTTGGTCCTCCAGAAGTATGAATATTTCCTCAAATTAGTGATGATAACTCTTACTCACTCTTCCACCTTAATGAAATGTTCTTATTCAGTAACTTAGTAATGATGAAGCTTCTTCACTCTTTCACCTTGTTGAATATTCTAGGAGCAAATTTCATCTTGGATCTTGGATACTAGATCAGTGTACTTATGTCTTCTTTTCTGGAATATGAATCTGAGTCTGGCTCTTTGGCAACTGACACTAATTAAATATAGCTCTAGTTATGGCTCATAGATTCTTTCATAACAAAAGTATGCTCACTGAATCTCTGCAATATATGAATCTGAATCTTGTACTCAAAATCCACTCACATATTCTTCTCTATTGAATAGAGTTTATCTCGACAATCATGAAACCAAGTCGAATTTTGATCTATTCCTTGCCCATTTGGACTCATTATTCATGTAATCTTGATGTATATATAGGAGTCTCTGAATGAATTCCATGTTCATTTCCTCTCTCCTGCCTTGAAAGCAACTCTAAACATATTCTTTGTAAAGATTTGTACTATTTTACCTGCTTCTAATCAAGGTATACATCTACATGAACATGACATAATATCTTGGAGATTCTTATAGCATATACCTTTACAAGTATGTACCTCTTATCTTTACAAAGAAGATTATTTCTTTGCCAGATCTAGGAAGATTTACATTACTTCGATACTCTTCCTGCTTCTAATCTACATGCTCCAACTGCATGCATCCTTCTATTCCTTCACCTTCGGTACTTCAAAATAAGAATGTTAACTTAGACAATTTGATCCATATATAGTCCTTAGTTGATAACAAGACAACACAATTGTCTACATTGTTGTAGAAAGGATTAGAAATACTTATAAGACCCCTCTCAATCTAGAAGAAAGTGACTATATAGAAACCCTTTACAAGATTCCTCTCACTTTTAACAATATATAAGGTGGCTATATAGAAATTTTACAGAAATCCTCTCACCCTTAACATCTACAATGAGTGGCTTACAAGCCTTCTAATACAACAATAGAAATAGACTTAGTAGGTATCTATGTATGCATATTAGCTTCCATTTTACAAATATACATATTTACAATGATGGATGGTTTATTTTTGGACTCATCCTTCCCCTAGTACTGGAAGGAGTCTCATAGCTTCCTATCTCTGACAATAACTCTGACACTGATGTTGAATATGACATTGAATCTGATGTAGAATCCGATGTTGAATCCAAGAAACCATTAGACCAAATTATAGGTCTTCCCAGTAACTTATATAACCTCTCATTGCAAACACCAAGCATTATTGTTGTGTCTTGAGTAGCTTCCCTCGAATACACAAGTACTTATCCATTTTGGAACGTGATTGCATATCCTTCATCTTCAAAAGTTTCAACTGAGAGTAGGTTTACTTTCAAATATGGAACATATAACATATGTTCTATTCTCATAATTCCTCACGAATCGAGTTGGAATCTTACATATCCAAATCCTCCCAACTCGAGTTCGAATCTTACATATCCAAATCCTCCTAACTTGAGTTGGAATCTTACATATCCAAACCCTCTTATTGCTTGTTTGGTGTTAGTTCCAGATCCTACATAGCAATCTATGTCGATCTCTTAGAAAGTCAGGAATATTGATCTCATCCCGGTCATGTGGCGAGATGAGCCACTGTCCATGAACCATTCCTCGATGTCTTCATATGTCACTCTATTAAGACCAGCCATTAAGAAGTATTCTTTCTCAAATCTTTCAGAAAGACTATTAACTTCACCTAGGTTTTTTTCTTGTCTTCTTGCAAGTGCCTTTACATCTTTCTGGTTCTACTTCATACATAATTGTAGATAAAATGTCCAACACTTCTCTATCTGATGTCCACTATTACCACAATAAGAGCAGAGTATCTTGTTCCTATCTTGGAACCACGACCCCTTCTTGTCAATCCCCTTTTCATTTGCTTTGAGAAATGGCCTCTACCTTTAGCCCTCTTCTTGGATGGCTTATCTTGCACGAATTGTCTTCTTCAAAATTTCTCCATATTATGGTTACTAGTTCCACATGAAGCACATGGATACATAGACCATATATCTTTTTCTATCTTACTAGTGGGAAATGTCTTCATTCCCTCTTTAGAATGCACCTTTCTAGAGATGTCTTACATATGCTACCTTTCCCTGGGTTGGAGGGTAAATCTAACTGCCTATGAAGGACCTCTTCATCTGAATTTCTCCTTGCTTCAACCATCCTTGAGCATTCTCTGTCTTGATGGGAAAAAAAATAATATGAGGAATCAACTTTCTCGATCACGACTTTTGAAGCAGTTAGTTTCTCTTGCATCAGAGACTTTGCATTCTTGATTTGTCAATCTTCATGGAATGATATTGTTGGTGCCAATAGATGATACTTGATATGTTATTTCCTTTCCAACTCATGAAAAATGCCTCTATGGAATTCATCATGACACATCAGTCGATCTTGCAGCTTCTACTTCTCTTCTTTGAGAATTTGCAGTTGCATCCTTAATTCAAAATTCTCATTATGAATCTATTGGTTAATGTTCTTTTGTAGCCTTAACTTCATGAGGGCTTTATTCAATTTTTCCTCTAAACAAGAGCCTTCAAAATCTTCACTAACTTAAGTCTTGGACCTTGTCACATCAACAACTTGCAAATACACGTCAAACCTCGCACTGATACCACTTGATCTGAAAATCCTCGGTACCAACTATAATCTTTAAAAACTCATTTTTGCATCTAACTTGATTTAGAATAATTCTTGATCGTATTGAGGTGATTGCAGAAAAATGATGTTGTGCTTCTTATACAAAATCTCATAAACTCATGATTAATTTGAAGAATTGTGAGATAACACAACAGAAAATAAAGAACTCAAATTATACAATATTGTTGACATACATATATGAATTCCCTTCAAACAATGAGATTGCTTCTCATAATCTCAAATTGTCAAATTATAGTACAAAATGGACTTACAAAGCCAATTTTGAAGTCACTCTTCAATTTCATTGCTCAAACTCAAATATAGAGTTTACCATTGAATTCCTTGCAAAATTTTGAGAAAAATGAGTATAAAGTCAACCATATTCTGAACTGGTTGAATTGTACCCTCTTTACACACCAAACGATGCACTATGGTGCTCATTAATGGAAATATGGACTAAGACTTTCATATACAACATCTTAGCACAAAAATAACATCACCATTGAACTCCTCTCGAGAAAACGAGAAAAATGAGTATAAAGATGCCTATGTTTGGACAAATTACCTCATGGCACACAAATGGAGACAATAGCAAACTTGGATTCTCTTTCTGCATGCAAATTGATGCATTCATACACCCTCGAGATCCATGCCAACATTGGTATTTGTGTCAGCCTCGGACTGTGTGCCAATAAATAGGTCGTGGGCCCTTAACCTCCTTCCATATCTTTAGGCTAGCAATAAATGAGAGTTTGTTGGTATGCCTTACCAAGAGGTGTCTTTGGCACAATAGTTAAGGCATTTGGACATGGGGGAGGATGTTGTGGGTTCCAACCCACTGACTTCTCCTCCTTTTGTGCCTTGTTTGAACCATATGTTATAAATAGTATATTGTTTGTTACATATATGTGTTGGCATATTTATTCGTGGCATAAAGTTCAACAACCCTCGTGGAATGTGTGCGTTGGTTACATGGTATACCATGTGATCATATACTATGGGTCGAGGGCTAGGCCCTCAGCCCCTTTTCTTCCGCTAATTAAACCTTTAAACAATTTCAAATACATACAACACCATGTATGGTTAAGAACTAATGCAATGGCACGATGGTAAAGGCTTTGGGTAAGGTTATAGGAGGTCACGGGTTCGACCCCCGTCGACTCCTATACTTTTGATCAACCATGAACAAAAAAGGAAAATGGGAGGCTTGCACATGGCAGCCTCTCATTGGTCCACCTATGCTCTATATGCCACGTGTTGGATGCCAATTGGTTCCAACTCATTCGGTACACTTGCCACATCACCTACCCAGTTAGTGTACGATGTGCCATGTGGTGCTCCATGATGTTACCATGTTAGCATTGTACGATCTATACGGTCATGCCACGTGTCACCCTTTCAGTGGTGATGCGTTTCACCTTGACTTTGCCCTTTGACTTTTGCCTAGTTTTACTTGACCTTTGACCGATCATAACTTTTGCATGCGAACTTCATTTGAGGTGATTTTTGGGTCATTGGAAATCTATCATCGAGATCTACACAATGATGTCATTTTCAATAAAATTTTATATGGTTAAATTTTTAGCTTTTATAGATCCTCTTGGACCTCTATGAGCGTTTTGGATCCTCCTGGACCTCTGTGAGTGTTCTTGGATCAACCATACCTGTGACATAGACTGACAAGTTCCACAATGGAAGTGCCATGGTGGCAGAAGGAAAGGGTCATCTAATGGATTTTGATGAATCAATGAACGATATTGAATTTGATTTTGAGATTGATGGCCCATATTCATCCTAGATTTCATCAAAAACTTCTAAATTTCAGAGTTTGGCTAAATTCTACAAAGTACATACATTCTCATAAATTTATGATGAGGAAAATTCTTGATTGTTGATGGAGCGATCAGAGTTTAGTGAAATCTTATGTAGTGACCTTTTTTTAAATCATTGATGAAGAAAATCCTCAATTGTCAATGGAGTGATCAGCATTCAACAAAATATTATGTAGTGACCTTTTAAAAAATCATCTATTGTCGTAGGAGTGATCGAAGTTCAATGAAATTCTGCAAAGTAAGGAATTTGACGACCACCGATGTAAAAGAAATAATTTGATCATCAATGGTAGGAAAGGAGCATGATGGCATGGCCAAATTAGGGGATGACATGTGGACATCAACAAACATGTGCCATGTCATTTCATTCATGTTGCCACATAAACAAAATGATAGTTTATATATATATATATATATATATATATATATATATATATAT
>JASDQU010010107.1:475164-507067 GCA_032191745.1 Picea mariana | reverse complement strand
AGATGAAATTTAAGGGGTATGTCAACAATGACAAGGGATGCAAGAGTGCTCGTGAAGGCCACTGGCTAATTCTACGTCAATTTTCTGAAAAACACAAACTAGTGAATTTTGAAGATCCAGGTCATGCTCAGTAACTAAGGCCTAGATATAGGTGAAATTTTTATAGGGTATCCAAAATGTAGCCATGAGGATATCTAATTGGGATTCTAGCGAAATTATAAAGGAGTTGGAGTGGAGGTGCTCAAACAGGGAAAAATCCACTATTCTCGGGCACTCCTTGAGGATTTTTGAAAACTTCAAAGGAAAAAGGACCCCACATCTTCAACCAATAAATTTATTCACTATACATTTTATGTACACATCAATCCAAACAACTTTTTTTTAGGGACCTTTTCCTAGTTTTGCTCTGTTTGGGAGATAGCCAGTTTTGGCTAAAAATTCTAGGTTTGGAGAAAATGTAAAAGTGCAAAGTCGTTGATTCCATATTTATACAAAATTTGACGAGAGCGTCTGATTTCAAATCTAAAAGTTGTTATGTGTTCACAATTATAAATCCTATCTACACCCAATATAAAAACAATTTTGATTCCTAACCAATTTTCTTCTATAGGTGGAAAAATGGCCTCTCGGATAAACTACATAAGTAAAAACAAGTCACAAATGAGTAGAAAATGAAAAATTCAAAAGGCTATAACTTTTAACTTAGAAATTAGAATGAGGCATGGGTATAGTCGTTGGAAATTTGATTCAGAGAGAAATGTGTCTAAAGAATCACAATTTGGACTAGTGCATTTGTGTTTTTTATAATTTGAGATGAATAATGACCTATAACCTAATTAACAAAATATTTTACCATATGCTTAACTCAAACCAGAAATCATTACATGCACATTTCTTGTAGAATTAGAAGTACATGCAAAACAAATTTGGTTCATATATGAGAACTAGAGATATGGAGGATGCCCATGGATATTATAACCATGAGGAGGAGGTCAAAGGTTTACATTTCAACATGGGAAATGCAAAGATCGAGTCTAATGGATGTAGAAGAAGGGTGGAGTCAATGGAGCTAGTTGAGAATATTAGAATCTTGCAGAAAGAAATGCAGAGCTATAGAGCAAACATTGAAAGGATGGTGAGAGTTCAAGAGAAGCTACTACATAATCTAAATATGTTGTAGAGACATGTCAATAAAGATACAAGTAGCTAGTGCAAGGAAAGTAGAAGCATCCATATCTCATGATAGGAGTGATGATAATGGAGAATCTAGGAAATCAAGGAGTGTTAGTATACATCATCATCATTCACTAGGACACTCGACCAGAAGAGCACATGAATGTCCAAGGTCGGATAGTATCCCAAGTGTGTCCCTTATCAAAAGGTAGAGGAGGAGACATGAGTCAAACATTCTGCAAGGAGAGCTCAAAAATATCAAGCCACGACCTTTGGATAGAGAACATAAGAAGCGAGAAGACGTTGAAGCTTGGTTTTGGGGCATGATGAAATATTCCTTGTTGCATGACTATTCATCAAATGTAGAAGCCATAATTGTAACCTACCATCTTCAAGGAAAATCATGTGTGGTGGGATCAACTCAAGCAAGTTAATAACATTGATGAGAAGAGGATCTCATGGAGGGAGTTCAAAAACTATTTTTAGAAGAAATAATTTTCAAAACAATATTATGACAAGAAGATGCAAGAGTTATTTGAACTCAGTCTTGGAAGCATGACAATGGATGAGTATGAGAGAATATTCCATGGATTGTTGAGGTATGTTGGGATTCATAAAGGATGAGAGGGTAAAAATCCAAATATTTGTGAGTGGGATACCTTCTTTTTACAAGGATAAAATTCATTTTCATGAGCCCAAGACATTGGAAGAATCCATAAGAAAATATAAGTATCTTTATTAACAAAGAAAAAAAAGAAAAACTTTTCAAAAGGCTTTGTATGATAAGAAGAGAGACAAGATGGATCAGAGGAAGAAATGATACAAACCACAATTTATCAGGAACAACTCTCAAGCATATCAGCAAGGGCAATCATGACAAGGTGAACATAAAAAGACAAATTCATTGGAAAAAATGCCAAGTCAACAACCCATAAAGTGTTGGGGATGTGAAGGAGACCACATGTAAAAGAATTGTCCTCATAAGAGAGATAGGATGAGGACTATTCCCAACATTCAGGAAGTTGATATAGTGGATGATGTGGATAGGAGCATGCCAAGGTTTTATGCAGCCTTGGAGAACAAACAAGTAGACTACTAGTCCTACATGATTGAGGTAGAAGGTAAGAGTGATAATCAACCCATAGCTATTTTGATTGATTTTGGAGCTACTCATAGCTATATAGATCCAAAAATAGTTGAAAGGTTTTAATTGAAGAGACATAAGCATGAAAAGTCTTGGTTGGTTATATGATTGCTTAATTGGTATGGATTGGTTGGACAAGCATCGCCCTGTCCTAGATTTCTACAACAAAGATTTCACATGCCTTGATGAGGAAGGAAATTCAAGTACAATGCAAGGTATTCCAAGACCTATATCGTTGAGAAAGATTTCAACATTGTAGTCGAAAAGAAGTTGTAGGAAAGGGTGCCAGATATATGCAACCCATATGGAAGAGCCAACAAAGGATAACAATCCAAGTCTTGAAGAATATCCATTTTTTAGAGAATATGAAGACATGTTTGGAGAATTGCCAAGATTTCCACCAAAGAGAGATATTGAAATTTCTATTGACTTAATTCCTAGATTTTCCCCAGTGTCCAAAACACCCTAAAGAATGAGCACACTGGAACTGAAAGAGTTGCAGATGCGACTAGAATAATTGTTGAAGAAGGGATACATATTCCCAAGTGTCTCACCTTGGGGTGTCCTAGTACTCTTTGTGAAGAAAAAGGATGGAACTTTGAGGTTTTGTATTGACTTCAAATAGTTTAATAAGATTATTGTAAAGAACAGGTACCATATACCATAGATCAATGGTATTTTTTATTAACTAAAAGGAGCGAAGATATTTTCCAAGAATGACTTGAGGTGAAGTTATCATCAAGTAAGAATCGGAGAATAAGTGATCCAGATGAATATCGGTGGCCACCCACCTTTTCCAACTGGCTCAAGATGATTTTCTGACAATTTTGGGAATTTACTATTTTTAGCAGTTTTAACTTCCGGGGCCATTTTCAGGGCCTAAATGAAGGTTTTTCGAGATCAAGCTCCTAAAAGATAGCCAAAGGCATGATTGAACCCCAAAATGAATCCCCTCGATGATACCTTTCTGACAGGCTATCACACGCCTAAAACGGAGATTGTATGCAAAAGTTACGACCCCGGGAAGTTGATGTACTAACTTACCCAAACGGGGCCCACATAGCTTCATCTCCTAGGGTTAGGTTTTTGGATGTCTAGGGTTTTGTCATTCTTGTTTATTGTAAAAAGGCCTTTAGATCCTCATTGTAATGTTCTTCTAGCGAATGAGCACAGTCGTCACATCTCTTCTCAGAGATAAGCCACCACCATTCCAGCGAGCTTGTTTCCGCTGCATTTTACAGTTTCGGCGTATTTCATTATTGAATAGAAAACCAGTTTTACTGTATCTCTATTATTTTGTGCTAAGAATCTGTTAATAATCTGTATTCATTTCATTCTACTCATAAAATATGGATCAGTGGTATCAGAGAGGTCTACTCCTTGTCATCTTAATGCATGTCCCCAACGAGGTTAGAGTACAAAGAGTTGGGTCTTGAGCTTGTTTCTCTTGAGGACACAAGCTCTCGCACGCCCAAGCGACCTCTCATGGCAGGAGAAAAGAAAGATGATGGGACAGGAGATCCTTTCAAACTATTGATTGAGGAATCCCTCACGCAACAGAGGAACGAGATGATTGATAGTTTCACGCAAATCCTTCAGTGGCTACCAACAGGCGATGCATCTTCTTTGAACGGAGGTGCCACCCCCTTCAAGGTACAAATAAACTTTGATATTCCTATATTTGAAGGTCAAATAGACGCAAATGTTGTAGACAAGTGGTTGAATCTTCTAGAAGGGTATTTTTTTGTACATAACTTCTCGAATAGAGAAAAGATTACTTTTGCGCTCCTCAAAGTCGTTCCCCATGTCAAAGATTGGTGGGAAACCTTCTGTGAGCAACAGGAAACAAAGGAAACCTCATTATTTTCAGTCATGGCGACCTGGGAATCCTTCAAAGATGTTATTAAGGAACAATACTACCCTATCGGAAGTTACGATGACCTGTATACCAAATGGACCACACTGCGGCAAGAAAGAGACCAAGCAGTGCCAGATTTCACAAATATCTTCCATACCTTGCGCACCAAACTGGGTATCAAATATTTGGAGTGACATCTGGTGCTCAAGTATCGCAATGCTCTGCATAGATACATCCAGACTTAAATGGAATTTATGGACATCTCATCCTTGGGCGTGGCCTACCAATATGCTGTAAAAATTGAGCAGAAGCTCAAACAAAAGACGCGGCAATTTGGGCCTGGGAACCCCTCATAACAAAAGCCACGAAAGGGAAACCCCAACCCATAGAACAAAGAACAGAGCAAAGATGGACAGTATCAGGACTACTAGTCCAAGCAGCAAGCAAAGAAGGACACCAGAAAGACAAAGAAAGATACCGGGAAGTGGTGTGACTTCCATAAGAGCCCTTGGCATAACACTATTGACTGTCGCTCGAAACAGTCATTGGTGGCCGAAGTGAAAGCCTCTGAATCAGATGCGGATTTCGACTCTGAGCCAGAACTAGAAAGGGGAAGACGGATCATTAACATGGAACCTAGTGCCACCGTTGCTACCACCAAGCTCCAGCCTGGTGAACCAGACGAGCCAGAAGAAGGAGAGCGCCTCTTCCATTCACAGATGTGGGTAAAAGGCACCCCACTTCACTTCATTATTGATAGCGGTAGCCAAAAGAACCTCATCTCAACAGAGGTCGTCAAGTGGATGGCCCTGCCAACAACGTCGCACCCACAACCCTACACCATTGGATGGCTCTGCAAAGGAAGCAATCTCCACGTCAGCCAACAGTGTCGACTATCGTACGACATCAAGCCCTTCAAAGACGAGGTATTGTGTGATGTTTCTCCTCTCGAATTTTATGATGTTCTTTTGGGCCAACCTTATTTATGGAATTTCATGTTGTATATGAGTCTAGGCCTCGTAGTGTTATTATTACTTTGTACAAGAAATTGTACAGGATACCTGAGGCAGTCCCACCTAGTATTGTTTCCTTTATCTATACTAAGAAATGCAGGAAGGTCATCTTTGCGGCCAACCTCTCCACACAGCAGAAGCAAGTAGATAAGTTCATGGAAGAATACTTAGATATCTTCTTCTCACCTACAGGGGTACCTCTGCACTGCCAGGTCAAGCACCCCATCGATCTAACCCCCGGCGCACCGCTTCCCAATGGGCCAGTCTATCGTCACTCTTTGTTAGAGAATGAGGAGATCAAGCGACAAATCCAAGAACTGCTCCACAAGGGGCACATTCACCCTACCTCATCACCTTGCGGGAGCCCAATTATGTTGGTACAAAAGAAAGATGGAACCTAGTGACTATGTATTGATTACTGGGCTCTGAATAAAATCACATTCAGAAACCGGTACCCGATTCCCTGAATCGACGACCTCCTTGATCAACTCACGAGGGCCAAATACCTCAGTAAGATTGATCTGAAGTCTGGCTACCACCAGGTCCCAATAGAACAGACAGATATATGGAAGACCACCTTCAAGTCAAATGAAGGCCTTTTTGAATGGTTGGTCATGCCCTTTGGTTTGACAAATGCTCCAGCCACTTTCATGAGGATGATGGACGATATCCTATGACCATTCACCAATACTTTTGTAGTGGTGTATCTGGATGACATTCTAATTTACAGCAAGACTTGGACTAAACACTTGAGCATATTCAGCAGGTTCTACACACCCTACGACAACACAAGCTATACGCCAACTTGGAAAAATGCTCCTTCAGCATGGACAGGGTCCATTACCTGGGATACATCATTGATCAGCATGGCGTACATGTGGATCCAGCCAAGATCCAAGTCATCTGTGACTGGCCAGCCCCAACAACACTCATTGAGCTTCGGATCTTCTTGGGCCTTGACAATTTCTATCGCAGGTTCGTGTTGGGATTCTCCCATATTGCATGGGCCCTCAGCCAAATAAACAGGGGTGGTGGTAAGGCAAAATTTGCATGGGGCTGGTCCCAACAACAAGCGTTCAATGATCTGAAGCAGTGCTTGTGCTCAGCCCCAGTACTTTCACTACCAGACCTGCAACATCCCTTTGAGATCAAGACAGATGCTTCAGACTATGTTATGGACATCGTTCTCACTCAGCACGGCCACCCTGTTGCCTATCATAGTGAGACATTGTCATATACTGTCTGTAAGTACCCTACTTATGACAAATAAATGTACTCCATTGTGCAAGCCTGCTACCAGTGGAGACATTACATTCTTGGGAAGGAGACAGTTATCCACACTGATCATAAGCCACTGCAGTTCATGCAGACACAAGGAAAATTGTAGAACGACCACCATCAAAAGTGGTCCATATACTTGCAGCAATTCCACCTCAACATCAAGTATAAAACAGGAAGCACCAATCGTGTCGTTGATTTCCTCAGCAGACCGCTAGTCGCGGTACTCACCACGGAGCTAGACTCTTGCGGCCATGAGACATCTAGATGGCCCCAACTCTATGAGACAGACCCTGAATTCGCCACCACCTACCAAATGTTGGGTGCGAACATAGTTGTCAATAATTTCCATCTTCAGGATGGGTTGTTGTGTCATCTGGGCCATATCTGTGTTCCATCAAGTGAGTGAGCGAAGCTAATCTGGGAAGCCTACTATAGTCGGGTGGCAGGACACTTCGGCGTTGAAAAGACAGTGGAGATGCTACAAAAACATTTCTACTGGTCGAAACTTCGACAGGAGGTCATCAAGTATATCAGGTCTTGCATTGCCTGTGCTATTGCCAAACCAACCACTAAGAAACAGAGCCTGTACACCCCTCTTCCTACTTCTAACAGGCCATGGGAATCCATCTCAATGGATTACATGTCAGGCCTCCCGTCCACCAAGAGGGGAAATGACTGTGTTTTTTTGGTTGTTGATCGCTTTTCTAAGACGGTGATTATGATTGCCTGCAAGAAGAGCATTACAGTAGAGGCCACTGCCAAGCTCTTCTTTGAATGAGTCTGGGTACATTTTGGAATCCCACAAACCATTGTCTCATATTGGGATAGTAGATTTCTCAACACATTTTGGTCAAGCCTCTGGTCATTTCTGGACACCAAGCCCACCAAATCTATGGCCTTCCAGCACATCGGCCAACAGGTTCAGGATATCCTACAGAAGTCCAATGACAAGTACAAACAATGCCATGATCAACATCGGGTGCCACATAAGTTCCAGGTGGGTGACAAAGTTTGGTTGCACTTGCAGAAAGAACGCCTTACAGGACCCCATCGGAAGCTTCGCCCACTCCGTTATGGTCCATACACTATCACCAAGGTTGTGGGGGATAATGCTTTTGAGCTCAACATTCCTCCTTTCCTTAGCCTACACTCAGTGTTCAACGTGGATCTTCTTCGCCCTTATTTCCCACCATTATTGGACACCTCAGAAGTAGCAGAATAGATGACACTAACAGAGTTCAACCTTGACTTCATACAATAGGCATCCAATGATCAGATTGTGGACACATAGATCAAGGGAACTTGACAACAAAGGATCGAACTTTATCGAGTCATCAAAGCAGGGCAACTCCTGCACCAAGGCAAGTGGCTCACCAGGGGCCAAATTCAGTAGAAATTTTCTCATCTAATGGGGGACCTCAACGCAATGGATACCATTGCTTCCTAAGGAGGGAGGATTGATCCATATGGATATCAGTGGCCACCCACCTTTTCCAACTGGCTCAAGACAGTTTTCTGACAATTTTGGCCATTTACTATTTTTAGCAGTTTTAACTTCTGGGGCCATTTTGAGGGCCTAAATGAAGGTTTTTCGGGATCGAGCTCCTCAATGATAGGTGAAGGCATGATTGAGCCCCCAAAATGAATCCCCTCAATGATACCTTTCCAACGAGCTATCACATGCCTAAAACGGAGATCGTATGCAAAAGTTACAACTCCGGGAAGTTGATGTACTAACTTACCCAAACGGGGCCCACATGAATTTTGGCGCTTCATCTCCTAGGGTTAGGTTTTTGGATGGATAGGGTTTTTGTAATTCTTATTTATTGTAAAAATGCCTTTAGATCCTCGTTGTAATGTTCTTCTTGTGAATGAGCGTAGCCGTCACATCTCTTCTCAGAGATAAGCCTCCACAATTCCAGCAAGCTTGTTTCCGCTGCATTTTACAGTTTCAGTGTATTTCATTATTGAATAGAAAACCAGTTTTACTGTATCTCTGTTATTTTGTGCTAAGAATCTATTAATAATCTGTATTCATTTCGTTCTTCTCATAAAATCCGGATCAAGAAGACACTAGCAAGACAACATTCATGACATGATATGGCCATTATAAGTTTGTGGTGGTTCCATTTGGCTTGACAGATGCACTAGTTACTTTTATGTGTCTAATGAATGGAGTGTTTAGGAATTACTTGGACAAATTCATCATTGTCTTATTGGATGATATTCTTATATTCTACTCCAAGACAAAGGAGGATCATGAAAAACATTTGAGAATGGTGCTTCAAGTCTTGAGAGAGCACCAATTGTATGCCAAGTTAAGAAAATGCACTTTCTATTAAAGGAAGATCCATTAGTTGGGCCACATCGTCTCAAAGGAGGACATAGTGGTGGACCCTGAGAATATTGAAGCAATCGAAGTTGGCCAACACTGAGGAATGTTACATAAGTGAGATCCTTTATGGGCCTAGATGGATATATAGGAGATTCATTGAAGGTTTCTCCAAGGTCACACATCTGATCACTTCACTATAGAAGAAGGGAACAAAGTTTGAATGGAATGTCATATGTGAGGAGAGTTTCCAACACTCGAAGGAAATGTTGACTAGTGTAGTTATTTTAAAGGTTGTGGGTCCATATGAGGATTTTGTTGTGTGCCAAATGAATGCAAGGAAGGGCTTAGTGGATTCCTTACACAAAATGGGCATGTCATATGTTATGAGTCAAGGAAAATTAAGGAGCATGAAAGAAATTATGCCACTCGTGACTTAGAGTTGGCAGCCATAGTTCATGCCTTAAAAATGTGGAGGCATTATCTCATGGGAAGAAAGTTTAAGCTAAAGATAGATCATAGCGGTTTAAAACACTTGTTTGAGAAAACAACACTGAATTCCAGACATACTAGATGGATAGAATTTCTCAGTGAGTATGACTTTGATATCAATCACATTAAGGGAAAAGTGTTAAGAAATATACATATACACTAAGACTGGTAGGAAAAGGGAAGAAAAATTTAATCAAGAAAGTAAATGACAAACATAGTACACATAAATTTTACCCTATAAATCCAAATGAGAAAACTAACATTCCTTGAGAGTCTTGATCTCTTATTGTTTTATTCATTCAAAATAAAGAGTTACATGGCTAACCTTGGTCTACACCTAAGACACAATTGTCATCATACTCTCTTGGTTTACACAAGAACAGCCCTACAACCAATTCAACTTACATCTACATGACCAGAAACCTTGAAAATTGGTTGATTAACATAATACAATTACAACATGCCTTATTTATAGGCTTTACAACATGTAAAATCCTAAATCATGGCACCCAAAAATGGTTACATATCCATGCATATAATTGGTTGCAAATCCCATGAATCTCAAGATTTTGTTACATTCGACTTCAGACTAATTACCAGTCGATTGCCACTCAACCTCCTATTGACCTCCCGATTATCACTTCGACTTCTGAATTCTTAGTAAATCACTTTGACCTTCAACTTGACTCATCGATCGACTTATCTCATGGTCAATCCAGTTCGACTAGGCAGTTGGATGACTATTCTTTCACTACAAAGAATATAACAACCCAACATTCTGCCACTTGTTTTCTTCTTTGTTGATACAGGAGAACATGAACATTTGTTCACTAAACCAGGGTAACAATTCCCATTACCTCTCTACACCAAGAGAACTTCATGGCACTTGCAATCTTGGTCAAAAAGTCTATTATGTTTTCCAATGTGTCTACTTTCTCAAGCAGCACCTTGTTGCTTTCGACCGTGCCTCTCATGAAATGGTATTGCACATCAATATGCTTCATCTTGGAATGATAATTTGGGTTATTTGCCAATAATTTTTCTCTTTGATTGTCACAATTTACCTTCATAGCTCTCTTCTCAAACCCAATACCTTAGCATAGTCATTGCATCCATATTGCTTCTTTGCTTCCATGAGTGGTTGCCATGTATTCGGCTCCTGTTGTTGACAAGGCTACAACTTCATGTCGCTTACTCATCTAGTTTATTGCTCCACCGAACATATTGAACATGTTAGCGTCGGAAGTCACTCCTGGATTGCTTGCAGGAGCAGAGCCCGACACCCATCAGTTTAATGTCACGATTTGTTTATAAAGGGATGATCGAATGGAGATAAAGGCTCGAGGAGATATCACCCTAACTCAGAGACTGGGTCTAGCATGTATGGGACCAAGGAGATCTTGACCTAACTTCAGCCAGTGGGTTGATTAAAAGATGAGCAGGTGGAAGACTTGGTAAGGAAGGTGAACAAACAACTTTGGGCAATAGGCTTTCAGCAGTTTGCAGAAGAAAGACCATGAATACAAGATCCTCTTGGTTCAGGGTCTCAAGAAACTGAAAAAGGGACTTGACTGGATCCTCCAATTCCAAGTCACTCAGCGCCAAGAAAATCACAAGAACTGATCAGAGACAACGTAACTATTACAGTGATCCATTACAACATCATCCTATAACAGCTATAACTCGATTGGATCCTCCAATTCCGAGCTGTTCTAACACAGTGTAAACAGAGACGTGAAAGAAACTGGCATCCATAAGGCGAGAAGTCTCAAAAGTTAATGCATAACCAGAATAATAGTGCTTCATTAAAACTTTACAACCGGGAGCTCTGCTCAACCATCGATGCTTACAAAAATGGCGAAAATGCCTACATATACTCAAAACAAAACACAGCAGCGAAAACGAGATACTGCATTAATAACATTGCATCTGCATGTCTTTTGACAGTCTGCGCATGCAGACTGGATGATCATGCACCTATGACAGATGCCATCTTAACTGCGTGTGGCTCCAGCAAGGGGAGTAGCTGAGCCATTAAGTGTCGAGCTAGCGTGTTCAGACTTCCTTCGGCTAGTCTAGGACTCGGGCATGGCTTCTCTGGAAAAATGGGCACACAGGACTCCCTTGAGTAGACCGCTTGCCAGACCCTCCATACCTTGCAATTAATGATTGAGGCGAGGCCTCAACCACCCTCTCTTTTCTTCATTCATTCCTGGCAGCTACCGGGAATTAAATCACGTCGAATCGGCATCTGAAGAATGGAGTCCCCCCTCTCTTGAATCTTAATTCGGTGCCTCTGGCTTCCCTGTATAGCCCCTTCTGCTCCCTAGAGTGACCACGGGCTATGACCCTTCACTTATCTACCAGAGTATTGTCAGCGCTTCGGGGTTCGCGGGTGAGAAAGGAACAGGACCTTTCTCCTTCAAAATCGCGATGGGCGAAATGCCGGGAGGGCCTAACAGTTGCCACGCGTTCCCCATGAGATGAACGACTGAGATGCTTTTTGGCACTTTGGGACCCGAGTAGAAAAATGATAAACAATAGAGCCCCTCTTCCAGGCTTGTTCTTTTACGACCAGGCGCCAAAACCACAGGCCCGATTCTGGGCGCTATCGGCATTTCGGGGTTCGGGGTTTCGAGAAGTGAAGGGACGAGGAGCGCTTACCCCTCGAACTCCCGAATGTCGACGTGACACGGATGTGTGCCGCGTGTTCTTCAGACGAATGGCCCAGATAGTATTTGTTATTGTAAAGAGGGCTACCCCATTTACAGGCTCGCTTGACGTGACCTGGTGCTAAGACAGCGGGCTCAGCTCGAAAGGTGCTTCGGAACTTCGTTGATCGGAAATTTCAAAAGCAATGAACTAACACCACCTTGTCTCCCGAAACACCGATCTCCAATAGGCCGACTGGCTGCCACCTGTCCCGATCGGATCAGACGATCCAGATTTGCTTTGAACCATTGGCGTTGCCCTTCATGCTAAACCCCGGGCAACTTGATAGCCCCGAAAACCCGATGACCGTTGATTAACTCTTTAGGCTGGATCTCGGCTGCTGACAGCAAAACTTTGCTCGCTCGCTTGACTCGCAACCGGAAAGTTGGGTCCTTCCGCTGTTGTGCCTGGGTGTTTCGTGTGCAACCTACAGCCCTGGGTGCTCTCGAGCCCGGGACAAGAATTATCGCTAATAGAACACATATCCACTGGTCTACCTTCGTCGATCCAAATATCCAACCCAATTGGCATCGAAAAAGCCATGTGCACTTACTTCTCTATCAACTTTAGGCCTTGGGAGCATATATCATAATATTTTGTGCCACACAAATACCTAAACACTCTATTGATAGTTGTTCAATGCTCTTTCCCATGTGTCTATTGAAGTTTTACTTATATAGCTAGAAGTTATGATTCTTCTTTATTATTATGATTATTTAGCACATTAGTTGCATAAATAAGATCATTGAAAGAGAGGCAATCATGGAAATAATAGAGATGCACAGATTATCCTAGGAAGCCCTCATGGGGAAGAAAACCTAGCAAAACTTCTTTAATACAGATAGACCAAAAACTGAACAGAATATCATCATCTACTCCTTCACTAGGAAAGAGTAGTGAACCACTTAACCAATATATACCAAGAGATAGACCAAAACCCTCCCTGACATCACCCCAATTGCAGCAACTTCTCCTCCAAGACTTGGGCACTTTTCCTCTTGTTGCAAAGTTCATGAGTGAGTCTGTCCAAATGAGGCACTGCCCTCTCTTATAAATAGTGGTATGGCTAGCCTATAATTAGGTCTGGGCCAACCTGTCACTTTACCCTCTTAATTTACATTTAATTGTCAAGGCACAATAGGGCCGACCTTTACAAAGGCACAATAGGGCCTAATAAAATATTGTATAATAATATTATTCAACTCTCTCTCAGGTAGAATATTCTTCAAAGTTACAATATTTCAACACTCCCCTTAACAAGAAGGGTATTATATTGACAACATCAATAACAACTAACTGGACTCAATACAACATTAGGAGGAGGAGACATCGTCATTGGCATCTGGAACATTGTCGATCATATCTATAGTTCATCAAAAGTTTTTCTCATCATCAACATCAATAGAAACTGAACATCATCATCATCTGCAACGTAGAGATGGAGTAACATCATCATCATTAACATCATGAAGGTGGAACATCAACATCAACAACAACATGAAGTTGGAATAACATCATCAACAACACGAAGCTGGAACATCAACATCTATATGCGGCAAAAGAATGAGGCGGGTGCATCAACAACAACATTTGTGGTACTCTGACAGACCATCCTTATCAGACTTTCATGATCTTCCCAGGAATCATAAGAATCCATAAAATATAAAATCCTAACAAGCTACCACGTGGTACTCTAACAGACCGTCCTTAGCGGACCTTCGGGATATGCCCAGGAATCATAACATTCCCTAGGATATAAAATCCTAATTGGGCTACCACTATTGACCACAATTGGCATATACATGCACATGTACTCTGACATACCATCCTTACCGGACCTTCGGGATCTGCCTAGGGATGATCAGTCCCCTAGGATATAAAATCCTAACTGAACTACCCATTGTTGGTCAGGATACCATAGTATCATCGGCATCACTCCCCCTTTCGAGGGAGGTCCTTTCAAACAACACCAAGCTTGTCTCAAAAGTACTTAAACTTCACATGAGACAAAGGTTTAGTCAACACATTTGCAACTATCTCAGTTGTGCCAACATATTGGAGCTTCACAGCTCCCTTCTGTACCAAGTCACGAATTTAGTGGTATCGGATCTCAATGTGCTTCGTCTTATCATGGAACATTGGGTTCTCTATCATCTTTATGCAATGTTGGTTATCATAAAATATCATGGTAGTATCCATCTCTAGGTCAAATAGACCTATCAACAACTTTCGAAGCCATATGGCTTCACAACTGGCAGAGCATGATGCAATGTACTTCACTTCTGTTGTACTGAGATAAATACTTGATTGCTTCCTACTTTTCCATGAAGTCATGGTTGACCCCAAACTAAAATAACATCTTGAAGTGCTTTTTATGGCTAAATCACTTCCATCCCAATCTGAATCAATATAGCCATACAATCTGAAGTCATGATTTCCAGTACAACAGAGACCATAATCCAACATACCCTTAAGGTATCTCATCACATGATTTGCTGCTACAAGGTTAACACATCTAGGCTCCACCAGATACTAACTCAAGGTGTTCACATCAAAGCATATGTATAGAGTAACATATGTATTTATGATGAAGTATCAACCAATAACTTCATATTCGTCTCCATAGAAGTGGGCATAGTGGGTATAGAGTAACATATGTATAGAGATACATCAACAGACCAATCATATGTATGTATAGAGTTACATCAACTATTTATGATGAAGTATCAACCAATAACTTCATATTCATCTCCATAGAAGTGGGCATAGCTCTGCAGTCCATCATATCGAATCTGTTTAGAATTTCCACAGCATACTTTCCTTGAATAAGGAAAATATCTTCTAGGCTCTGCCATACTTCAGGACCTAAGAAATAGTGCATTGGGACTAGGTCCTCATTTCAAATTCAGCTGCAATATTCTTCTTACAATCTGTGATGATCTTTTCTTCATATCTCAAGAATAAGTCATCCACATATAGCAACAATATAATTGGCCCATCATTCTCAATCTTGAAGTAAAGGTTGGGATCAGCTTTACTCTTGGTAGAACCCAAGCTCATCAGAAAATTATCAATCCCTCCATACCAAGCTCTTGGAGCTTGCTTCAACTTGCAGACATGAGTCTTCATGTCATGTACTTCGAAACCAAATTTTCACTTCACATTGTATCAACCTGGTACACTTTCTCAAGTTCAACTCAATCTGCATAATCATGTTTTGGTTCCATGATCTTTCTGCAAAGCACTATTTGTCTCACTGCTTGAGAGTATTTCCTCTACTTTTTCTGCAACTTTTCCTTCTGGAACCAGGACTCTGCATCTACAGCTATTATTTATGAAGCTGAGAATAACTGCTATATTCTCACTATAGCTACTGAACTCTAACAGTACCTCCTCTATTGTATCATGGCAATAGCTTCATCTGAAACTAAGAGTGGTTATTATTGAAGGTAGTTTTTCTTCTTTCATGGAGGTAACTCAATATCAAATATGAGTACAACTCCCTTTGAATCTCATTTTGTATCAAAGTCATGGTTGTTTTGATTGTCTTCATGAGAACTGGAACTATTTCTTCGATTACTTGAGCAAGTGTCTCATCGTAGTCTTCTCCCTCTTTCTAGGAGAATTCTTTGGAAAAAAATTAGGCTTTGTACATCTCTATATTTTTATCTGCAACATGCTTTATCTATTAGATCAATCTTGGAAGTCACAACTGGCTTCCCTTCCAATCTTAAGGAAAATCCATATCCCAATCCTTATGACTAGCTTCCTCCTCTGTCATTGAAACAAGGGAATCTTCTCAGGAGATTTCATGTCTCCTAGAGGTCTCTGAAGCTACGATCTAGTCTTCTCAACTCATGTCATATGTCTGCCAGTCATGGAAGATGTATATTTTTCCCATCTGATCCTTTCTGAGATCAGGCTTACTCTGAGTCTTGATTTCTTCTGACTCTACAAAAACTTCATAGTCTCTGCAGGATATACGAGTGAGTCTGTCCAAATGAGGCACTAGCCTCTCTTATAAATAGTGGTATGGCCAGCCTATAATTAGGTCTGGATTGACCTGTCACTTTGCCCTCTTAATTTACATTTAACTGTCAAGGCACAATAGGGCCGACTTTTACAAAGGCAAAATAGGGCCTAATTAAATATAATATAATAATAATATTCAACTCTCTCTCAGGTAGAATATTCTTCAAAGTTACAATATTTCAACAGTGTCAACATGTATCTACTCAATACTCACACTGCATGAGTAATGTCTATTCAAGTGCAGACCATTACATACATCAAACTACCAACAACACTTTCATAGGGAACACGTAATGTGTCCTTTATTTATTCCTGTCTCTTTGGAAACTATTTAGTATTTAGTCTTTCTCCTACAGGAATTGGCACCTTGACTGGTTTGCAATCCTACATGTTGAAATGCTTCAATATTTTTTCAATGTACTTCCTCTAGTTGAACCAAATATTTCTAACTGCCCAATCTCTCTTGATTTCCATTCCCAGAATGAGCTTCACTGCACCAAGATCCTTCATGTCTAACTTGGAGGATAGTTGTTTCTTCACCTCCTTTATTGCATCAATTTTGTTTCTGACCAACATCATGTCATCGACATACAATGCTACATATATGAAACACCCACCTTCTTCCTTGGAATATACACAGTGATTAACCCTGCTTCTCACAAAACCCAAACTAAGAATGTAGGTATTAAACTTCTAGTACCACATCCTTGGTGATTGCTTTACACCATAAAGGGACCTCTTCAATTTGCACACTAGCTCTTTCTTTCCCTTTACTACAAATCCTTCAGGTTGTTTCATGTAGATTTATTCTTCCATGTCCCCGTGTAGGAACGTCATCTTCACATCCAATTGCTCTATCCCGAGATCAAATTTTGTAGCCAGAGACATTAGTACTCTAATGCAAGTTAATTTTGCATCAAGGAAAAAAATCACACCAAAGTTGACTCCTTCGACTTGGGAATATCCTTTCTCTACCAGTCGAGCTTTGAATCTCTTGACTTGACCTACTATGTTCATTGTTTTCTTGAACACCCGCTTACTACCAACATGTTTTCTTCCACTAGGTAGTTCAACTAGATCCCACATCTCATTCTTGTGCAAGGAGTTCATCTCTTTAACCATGGCATCCTTCTAGAGTTTACCCTTTTTCACATTGATTGGCTCCCTGACTGACTTGGGCTCCTCATCAATGGAAATTAACACAAATGCAGAATGAAAATCGGGTGGAATATACTTGTCAAAAGGTTTTCTTAATTTTTCATAGCTCCTTACAACCAGAGTCAATTGTTCCACCTCTTCATCTGATTCATTCAACTCATTTGAATCATCTTCTTCATTCCTTAGTTCAAACCTCACCTTCTCTCAGTCTTCCTATGTTTGAACCTCTTCAGACTCAGAAGTTCCACCGTATTACCTGGAGACCACATATTGATTGTGCAATGTTTTCCTTGATGCAGGATGTCAAATTTTATATCCTTTCATTCCATCCTTGTACCCAATGAAAATACACTTGATTACCTTCTTGTCCAGCTTGCTCCTCTTTTCCTTAGGAACATGCACAAATGAATCACAGCCAAATACTTTGAGATGTGAAAGTGAAGGATTCTTACCAAACCATACCTCATGTGGAGTTGAGTCGACTAGCGCTGACGAAGGACACCTATTTACCAAATATTTTGTAGTGTTGACTACCTATGCCCAAAATTATCGTGTGAACCCAACACCATTGAGCATGCTCCTTGCCTTATCCATCAATGTTCTATTCATTCTTTCAACGAGTCCATTTTGTTGTGAGGTATATGGTGTGGTGTCTTGCCATGCTATGCCACACTACCTACAGAACTTCTCAAATTACTTTCCACATAATTCTCCACCTTTATCAATTCTCATGACCTTGAGCTTCTTATCTATCTTGTTTTCCATAAGACATTTAAACTCTTTGAATTTCTCAAAAACCTTTGATTTATTCCTCAGGAAATATATCCACGTATTTCTAGAAAAATAATCTATGAAGGAAGCATAATATAGAGATCCACCAAGTGAAGGGATTGTTACATGCCAAACACATCACTATGTATCAATTCTAGAATCCCTTTACCATTGTGTTTATCACTCAACACACCCTAAAAGTCTTTGTGATTTTTTTCTTTTTGGGTACCACTTTGTCATTTTTTAATGGAGTCAGTTGTGTAAAGATCAATGGGATTTTCTATTGTTGTGCTTTATCATCGATCAAATTCGGTTAGGATTGAAGTTTGTTGAACATATTGACATTTTTTCTCTAAGTAAATGTGGCATTAGACTAAGTGCACACAGCTTAAAAAAATGTTTACGCACCCATCAACATTTTTGGTTTGCGAAAATAATTCCTTAAAAAACAATCGTCGATGTATCTTCACCATCGGCGAAATCTGAAAGGCAAAATTCCCACATAACAACGATAATCATCGATCACTGATGTACCATCGGCATCGGCAAAATGGGAAAAAGGGTGTGCCAAAAAAAAAAACGTATGCCGAAGGAAAATCACCGACGTCGAAACAACTCTTCTCACGTAGAAAAGGTCAAATCAACCTTTGCATATTTTTCCACGTAGATAGTCTGTATTGCTTGGTTATCTCCCACTTCATCTTTTGATGTTCCTTGTGTTATACCTATACTTCCACGTCGGCATCGTACAACAGTTTGGGTCGGCATCGAAGCTTTTGCCCAGAGGCACCAACGAAACAACGGCAAAGACAATCTGTCGATGTCGATGTGTTCATTAACTACCGACAGATTTCCAGAACACCAAACTTTTGGATTTAGATCAGACCTTTACCCACTGATGCCGACGATTATGGTCGATCTGCACCGTCCATTTAACGATCCTACGTACCCCTGATACCGATCATACTAGTCCTGGTGAAATGAGAAAACACTTGAGTAATTTGAGGAGATACCTCTAGCTAAGTGAAGGACAAGGTTTGTGATATGTTAGACACTTAAGAACTTCACGTAACTGATACCACGACGTCGTGCGCCGATCAACTTTCAAAAAAAAAAAATGAATTCTTCGATGAACTTTAAAAGTAACACGCTCCTGTGCCACCAGCCTATTTTGCATTTAATCCTGAACATGATGTGGATTTTGTTATAGATTATATAGATCATATCTGTACTCCTGAATGTAAGACTCAATGCGACAAGGTAGGTATGTTTTAAATTTGCAAATTTTTTTCCCAAGCATGGTATTCCATTCAAAAATCACTAATCTCCCAAGCAGATAAAGGAGCAAGAGAGAGCATCGAAGAGGTAACTGGTCATCGTGCCATTTCAATTACCAGTAAGCCAAGGTTATTTCCTACAAGGAAGAGGTAAGCATGGCATTTATTGTTTACATTCATGACTGCGTCGAATAACACTTGTCATAGTTGGCTTGCAATTTATTATTTTTTTTTGTGCAGAAAAATGCCTTCGCGAAAGCCGACGACCATGCGCTCACCAAGAACGCCCAAGATGAAAGAATTGGAAATCAACAAAGGGTCGACACCGAAAACCGCAAGGGAACTTGATTTCATTTCAAAGACGGAGTCAATTATCCGAACTTCCACCAAGAAATAGTTTACCCAGCCTCCATCGTTCGGGGACACAAAGGCAAGCATTGAATATAAAGTAATGCTCCCACATTGGGGGGATCTTTTTAATAAAATCAGTCAGGAAGATTACCTGGAGTTTACACCTCATAGCAACATAGACATTAGGGTATTGGATGACCAAGTTTTCCTGAATATTAGGCAGTCATATCTTCACATGGTGTCTTTCCGGACCCAAGTTTTGCCATGCATCGAAACCCTAGGATGGATAATTGACCACACAGACATGATGAAATTCACAGTCAATAATGATGAGGGTGAATGTGTTGGTCTCTTTGATCCAATAGAAGTGAAAAAATACTACAAACTCAGAGACCCAGAGGAGAGACTGAATACAGAGTTTGTGGTCAGGTTTTATGATTTCCATGACACCAGCGGATTACTAGCCTCATGGTGGAAAGAAGATAAAAAATTCACAAACAGGAGCAATGGTTGGTACAGTACGGTAAACCTCGAAGAGCCTTATATGTATTTGATGGCTTTAATCTGTCAACTGCATGGAGAAAAAGACTGCTCAAATTTTTCAGAGGCATAGATGCCCTTAGCATATACCATGGTAATCTTTGGGAGCAATTTCAATTGGGGAGCCATCATTTCCAAGAAACTGAGTATCAACATCCTACATGCCCAGACACTAAAAGATGGAGAAACATCAGTTTCTACATGGCATCTTACCTGTTGGACGTAATCTGCGTGAGAAACATTTTTGCATGTATGAATTTAAGTTGGCATGTTGTTGAGTTACTTGTACATGTTTATTTCATCATTTTGTGGGAAAATAGGTACAAAAAAAATTACGCCATGATATGTGATGAGTTTATAGCCAGAGTGCACTTTATTATATTTAGAAAAGAATGCCCAAGGCTTTCAACGGCAGCCAAAAAGATGATATCCAAATTTTGCCACTGGTATTTTGAATAAACAAGCACTTATATCAGAGTGTTTGGGGCTACTGGTGCACCACACTTGCTCCCCGTTCATGTCTCGAACTGTCTCATATTGGGAGAAATTTTCTACCAAACCATTATGCAAGGCTATAATGCTTCTCTAGTAAAGGATAAGAAGAGGGCTTTCATACCCTATGGTTTTCATATTGGTTTTTATATGGTTAAGGACACTACATAGGCGAAACAAGAAGGATTGAGTCAGCTTGAGTATCGGTTCCCCACATGCCATTTTCACAAGCATGATCCAAAGGGTTTGGTACTCTAGCACACGTCCCAGGTATCCTCATGTTGACCATACACTCATGACAGTTTCTAAGATGAGATCTTTGCCGAGGGCGCCCAATACTGGGAGAAAGTACTCCATAGAAGGGCTACCCCAAACATGACCAAATTAATAGCAATGACCATGGATGAACAAGTTGAGACAATAGAGCACACAACTCAAGAATCCATCGGGGTAAGAGAAGAAAACATAGCAGCATAAGTGGTGGAGGCACGAAAAAGGGGGATATTGTTACTGGAAGAAGCTGAGAGAGCTATGCAAATATTAGGGGAATATCCCCCACTTAATCCTTTGATAGGACCCTTGATAATTACCTATGCCAATACAAATGGTCATGAGGCAAAACTAAATGGCTCAAAGACAATTCCACTAGAAGAGACTGTTGACCAAGAAAACACCAGCCCTATGTCACCACATGCAGGATCATCAGTGACTACTACATCTTAGAGAAGGTCAATGAGAGCATCAAGTGGGACAGGTATGCCTATTGTCCTCATAGATTTAATCACCAGATATGATGATGAGGAAGGTTAAGGAGCTTCGCACATGACCCCGGTGCCAATCACACAGGAGGAAGAACCAGGGGAAACATTTTCTCCATCTTTCGATGATTTGGTCTCGAATCCCCAAGAAGGTGACCTGGAAGCTAGGAACACACTTGAAACTGTACTTCTCAATCAACCAAGAACACAGCCTCGAGATGACAGCTCTAAGAATGACTTGGATACAAGTGAACGAGAAGAAGGAATGGAGTAGTCAGAAATCGGCATCCCAATAGCCAAACTCTCAGCTAATATCGATCCTTCACCTACTTCTCCATCTAGAACAAAGACTTCGTCAGCCGACGAGGACCAGCAGAAGGCCAAGTCACCAGAACATAGAGGAAATTCCCCTGCTAGGGAACTAAGTGGACCAAGCCATGGAATAGAACAAGTTGATGGAACAACATTACCACAAAAACCATTGATTGAGAAGGAAGGAGGTTGTGCACCTACCCTTCAAAGGGATAGAGAACCTACCATGGAACACCTCTATACAGCGGGAAGCCTAGGAAATACTCTATCCCGAGGATATCAGCAGATTCCTAAACTAGTAGACGAAGTCATCGATATACAGGCAATTTATTATGACAGGAAAAGGAAGGTCATGATGAGAAGAACAGTCAAGAAAAGGAATCTTATTCTCGATAGCACCATGTTCATAACCACGAAGGAGACATTGTTTGACACAGAAATTGCTAAGATGACTGAGCTAATTGGAGCAAGGATGGCCATAACCAACGCCAATTTAGACAAGGAAAAAAGGGATGAAAGGGAGGTATCTTCCATGAACAAATCGTTGGACCATATGCGACATCAAGCGGAGTATTACCAAAATTCAACACAGGCGTTGGTACTCTTGAAGTGTGAGTTCCAAGAGATGTATGCACAATTCACAAGGGAGAGAGACCTCTTCACCTCTCACATAGTTGATTTCCAAGAAGATACCCATATGGGGCTGGAAACCTATAAAGACATGCAACGATGGTATGAGAAGGTGCATCAGGCCTTAGAATGGATATACTACATCAGTGAAGTACAGAAGGGCCAAGATACAGAAGAGCATGACATCTGAGTGTTGATGGACAACAACATTGCCTAAATAAGGAAGGCAGTTGAACACTGGGTAAGCATGGTCCAGGAACCCTAACAAAAAATGCAGGAAAGATGGGAAGAGTGTGAGAAAAGTTGGGAGAAAATCAATTAGGAAATGAAGAATATTGACTTGCCAGGGTTTGGCCTACCAGAGGATTTCACCGATTTACGTGACATAGTTAAACGACATGAAAATCAAGCCTGGGTGTACAAAACGAACATTTTGCACGTTTCAAGCATGATCATGGGTCAAGTGAAGAGGTTCATGGAGCCTCTGATTAAATCTCTCGCAGTCTTACAGCGCTTGAGTCTCAAAATAATCAAGTACAAAGAACGGGTAATTGAGATGAAAGAGATTCTCTCTACTCCAATGGATCAACATAGGTTTCCATATGCACATACATGTGAAGATCTCTTTTGCAGATGGTCAGAATACGAGAGGAACAATCCACTTCAGTAAAACAACCAGATGATCTAAAGAGAAGCAAAAGAGAACAGATAGATCAAGTCTGCCACGTGTCATTTTCTTGACTTAACACAACTTTAGTAGCTATTTTAGTTTAGTTATTTTTTATAAATAAGAGAATCAACCTTGTGTAAAAGGTCGGTGGTTTTGGAGAGCAAGACTTTTTTCTGGAATATTGTAAGAGAATTATTTATGTGCAAGTTATTTTAATTAAGATTTTTTGTTTAGAACCAAATACACTTCTTTCATCTGGGGCGTGAATGTGATTGGACCAAGGGGGATTATCTTTGTCTTTGAATTCAATATGTGTTGTCGTGTTGAGTAAGAGTTGTTGTATATGTTATTTAAGTTATCTTATAATGTTGTGACGGTTCTTTTATTCTAATCGATAAACATAAATCAATTGTGTTAACATGTGATTGGTAGTAGAGTATTGAAAATTACTTTCCTGTGCTAACTTCTTGTCACGTATATATTTTCTTTCTGCAACTGTTATCTCAAATGATGTTGAATGTCTACAAGTCAAAATGGTATTATTGCTAGTCTGAAGTGGTTTAGATCTTCTTTGTCTACATGCTAAGATATAAAGATTATCCCAACACCCAACTTTCTTCAATATATGTTAACTTCCCTCTGCCATTTAGTTTAAGCTCCATCTTTCGTTTTTTCACAAATGTTAGAAAAGAACCAAAAGAGAATTCCATAGCTTGAGGAAAGGTTTCACAGAAAGACATATCTATCAGTCACGATTAAATCCCATTGATAGTTTCAGCCATATCAAAAATCTGGAGAACCTTACCACTCATCAAACGCTTATGAGTTTAATTGGGCCTCTTAAGCGTGTTTGGTTCCTGTTGTTGAGTTAAAGGGATCTCAAACCCCTCAACACATTGTTGCTCCATATGGGAACCAGTGATCAAATTTGAAGGGCTAGTCTTAATTTGAGTTGAAAGGGCATACAATCATCCAACACTTCATGAATGAAAAGTTACAAAAATAATTGTACTTCAATTGAAGAGTGTAAATTAAGCAAATCCTTCAACAATGAAAAACCCAAAAATAAAACATTATCCTTCCAAATCTTTAGGATGTTAAAAAATTTAACAATGCATAAAAAATTGCAAATTCACAACACTAGACTGAGACTTGATAAATCTCACTTATAGGTGTGCATCCCAAACATAGAGCAAATTTGAATGCACATCAAAAGGTGTACAAAATCCCTAGAAATGGTTCATTTGCAACCAACTGTGTTCTTGGAAATGGGAAACTGAAAACAAAATGAGAATGAAATAAGAAATAGGGCTAGAGGGTTTTGGTGATAATAACTGCTAGACCCCTCCACTTGATTATTCATGGGAATGCGAGAACACAAAAAAATTTTCTTGGGTATTTCAGATATGAGTCTTTCCACGAGGGAAGAGGGAAAATGTACCCAAAATACAACACCTGATAAATATAAAACTCAAAAACACACACAGATCAACAACAAAACAAAATTGGAATTAAAAAGAAAAACCACATACCTTCTTTTTAGGATCTTTTCTTTCAACGCATGCATGTATTTACTGCTAAATAGAACCTTCTCGAAAAAAATTTCATGAACTCACACAAACTTCAAATCCCCTTGACACACGCATGATTAAACCATAGATTACTTGTGAGGAAACCTAAAATCTACTACTTTAAGTGGGCCCGCAGGGAAAACAATGTTAACAAATGACAGATGAGAAATACGAAGGACAATTTTTTCCCTATTACTTTCCCAATTACTCAACTACCAATAATAATGGCATACGGTTCAAAGAACACTCTTTTTTAAACAATAAACCTCACTTTGATATGAAACATAATAGTTGCATGTTTGAAAATTTTGATTGGTTTTGAGTGGGACGACTCCAAAAATTTCAAAGTTCAAAAAAAGGTTAAAATGGTTTAGAGGTTGGTGCATATTAAATTATAAAAAAATATATACATATCACTAGAAAACTCAAATAAGTTTTGTTTTATAATGGAATCTAGAAAGCCCTTATGAAATCACCTCATAAGTTATGTTCTATAAAGAAAGAAAAATGAATGAAATTGTTTATAGGATTTAAAAAAAGAAAATTCAATCCACTTATCAAAACATTAGAAAGAAATGTAAAATGGGTCGAAAATTTACCTGACTGGGAATCTCACAACAATAGAAAGGATAAGTGTTGGAGACATTCAGCCTAAAAAAGGAGGGCAACAGGTGGACATAGATAGAATACAACCCTTCATGACCCCAAAGGAATCTCCCTTGTAGGGAGAACATAAGGCTACAAGTGTCGTCGTTTACTGAGCATCCACGCAAATTCTACTATGATTCCCTCGCTTTGTTCATCAATACTATCCCAGTAATAATGCCCTGCCCGCGACATTCTTCAAAAAATCTGAAGCAAATTCTACTATGATTCCCTCGCTTTGTTCATCAATACTATCCCAGTAACAATGCCCCGCCCACCACATTCTTCAAAAAATTTGAAACAGACTACCAAGATACTCTTGTATAAAACATTTGTCTCTCAAAAACCAAAACCACTTCTCCTCTCCTTGAGAAAAGCTCTGGCGCCTGTACTGAATGTCAAATCAAGCTAGACCGAAATGACTTCCAAGAGGCAAAAAATTCTAGGTGCACAGGACATAAACATAAGTCAGAATTGGCACTCAAGTTTGAGTCTTGACATCTCCGAGTTTGCCTTCCATGTGTGGCTTACAGCTCTAGTCCAGCTATACCCGTAACCCACAGCACTAAACCGTCGTACTTTTGAAGCAGAGAAACTCAAAAATTGCATTTCAGAATTTTAAAAACTTTGTGATTTCTCTCTTTTTTAGCTTTTGGTTTTCTTTCTCTGACAAATTTTGATGGTGGTTTATTCCTAAATCCCTGATCTGTTCAATTCATTTTGTGGAAATGAAATTATTTTCCATTAAGAGGGAAAAATACCACGAGTCTTTATATTTATCTTTATCGTTTACCTGCTCCAAAAATTTATCGACAGGAACGCCCAGTGATTCTTGCATGCCCATTGTGAATCTTGGAATCCAGATGACCATGTTGAACTGACATCTAAGACCCATGGAGAGCAGGTGGCACCGGCTGCTCGTGCGCGTGTGAATTGGCAGATAATCGGGAGTGCATCGGGAATCTGTGTCACTCCATCACTCTGTCGCCTGCAACCAAAGCCTTTACCTGTGTCCAGGTTGTTGCACATAGGTCACTAAATTATGGCAGTGTCATTTATGAAATAACTTAATGATGGGCAGTTTTCACTCTCACCCTTTTCCTGTAATGTTTACATCCATGCGGTACTTCTTTTAAAATGAGTAAAACTAAAAACTAGCTCTTTTTTGGACATGAATATTTTGAAGGACAATTATGGGACGGGCCAGAGACCCTTTGACAAGCTATGACCTGCACAAATTTGATCCCTTATGGGAACCTGCCATGATTTTGTTTTCAATATATGCAATGTCCACAAAAATTGACTTTCGAATTAAAATCAGGAAAACCTTCAACCATACTTTTGGTGTCCATAGATCGAAGTCATTTTTCACCAATGTGTCCCATCCTCTAGTGCCATAACATGGCCACGTCGACTTGATGAAAAATAGTCAAACCGGTTTGTCTTGACTCCACTCAAGTTGAGTCGAGTCGAGTTGAATTTAAGAATAACAATGTTATTGCATCCAGTCAAGTCGACATTCCCTAACAACTTTTATAAGGTTCTAATTCTGAATTCTTTCATTAATACCACCACACCCCTGACCATTTTGGACATATTCTTCTGAAATAGAGTTTTCACTCATGCATCACTCATCTTGCTGACAGATATTAGATTTCTTTCCAAAGCCAGAATATGTAGCACACCTAGAAGGGTTCTACTCCTACCATCCTATAGTATCAGTCAAACTCTTCCTCATCCAACAATTTTGGTTGTTGATTCACCCCCTAAGAACACATCTCCCCCTTCACATCTCTCATATTCATAGAACCATTTTCTATGAGGTGTCATATGAAAGGATTCTATTGAGTCAATCAACCAAACATATCAATCCAACTTTGTACTAATCAATGCCAAATACACATTGCATCCTTTATTTGGAGTAGTCTTTCTCTCAATCGATTGCTTCTCATCGAATATTGTACTGACTTATGTTTCCTTCAACTTGTAGTCCCTTTTGTAATGCCTATATTTACCACATTTATAGCATCTTCTCATCGACTAAACTGAGGATTTATATATACCCTTCAACTTAGACTTTCTATCGGAGAATTTTCCTTTATCTCTGTCAATTGATTGACCTCTCACCATTAAGGAATATTTGGTCGATCCTTCCATGTTCTTCCATCTCATTTCTTATGATAATAGATATGCAATCGCATCCTCTAGCACTAATGTGGTTGAATTACTCTATATAGCCACGACTAAGTTATCCCGTGAGTTTGGAAAAGAACATAATAGGCTAATACATTTCTCCTCCTCGGTGATTTTAATTTCCGCAGATGATAATTGGATTATTATAGTATTGAATGCATTCAAATGATTAGTTACCCAACTCCCATCACTCAGCCTCTGAAGATATAGTTTCTTTCCAAGGAATAATTTATTTATCGGGTATTTTGATTTGTACAAGCTTCCCAACTTCTCCCACACTTTCTTGGTTGGGTTTGCACCTAAGACATTTAGCAGCACAGAATCTGCAAGACAAAGTCAAATCGTACTCCTTGCCCTTCTCTCAAGTTTATCCCATTGCTCCTTCGACATACCTGTCATAATGGTACCTAGATAGACCACTGCCCATTGTTCTCAATCAACAAGGAGAACCTCAATTTTAAGCTTCTAAAGCTCAAAATTCTAGCCATTGAATTTTTTTATCTCTATCCTTAAACTGCTTGCCATTCTGATCTTTAAACTACCATGGATATTCCATTGGAACAGTTCATCACAACATATCTAATAAAATACTGAAATCTTTACTATTAAGGTTGTTTTTCCTTTGGATCTCTAGAATATTTGGTTACTGATTTTCTGCTTATGCATGAAATAGATAAAATATGAAAAAATAGATAACAGTAAAATATGATCACACCATCCACAAATAAACATAAGATATGACCTGGGAAACCCAATATGAGAGAAACCCAGCTAGAAGGTGAGACTGCTCTACTCTCTTTTCTCCGGTATAGAAATGATGCAAGTACAAAGAAAGAGGGACTCTCTGTGGAGTTGCCTTTGACCTGTGGCCTATATGGCTACTAAAAAATATCTCCTCCTCTATTATGCTCACAGAATACGACTCTATGATGTTTTTCTCAGCTATGGAACAAGATAAAATCAAAAGAATGGAACCCCTTCTCCTCCTAGTGGCCTAGTTTTTAACATAGCCCGATCGCCATATAGGGATATGTTTTTTACTTCCTCAACCCTAAATTGTGGTAGGGTTTTGAACCTTCTAGAATCTTCTCAAAATTCATCACGTGGCTAGCCCCATATGCATGAGTAATGGGGGATGACATGGCATCATCTTCTACCATGGCGGTCAACATGATAGGTCAACTTGCGGGAGGCATAAATTTTAAATATGAACTCTGATTAATGCATGGTCTACATCGTTGGCTCCAGAAGGTTCCAGGCCCCAATTTTCCAAGCTGGGACCTGCCACTAAAATGACCCAACAAGATGATTCCTCCATTTTTCTCCACTTTGAAAGCATCAAGATATATGACGAATAATAAAATGATCCAATTCAGATCACATTCTTCGAAGCACATGTTTAAAGATCTTTGACTTACAACTCTCACTAGACCTAGGGTTTAGCTCAGATCCAAGATCCACTCAAATCTCACTCATAACAAATTAGCTTGGCTCTGATACCACATGTTAGGAAATAAACATCCACACTAAATCTAGTAGGAAAAGGGAAGACAGATTTAATGAAGAAAGTAAATGACAAACATAGTACACATAGATTTTACCCTGGAAACCCAAATGGAGAAACCAACATTATTTGAGCATCTTACTCTCTTGTTGTCTTATTCATTCAAAGAGTTACATGACTAACCTTGGTCTACACCTAAGACACAATAGCCATCATACTCTCTTGTTTTACACAATAATAACCCTGCATCCAATTCGGCTTACATTACATGACCAACAACCTTTAAAGTTTGGTTGATTAACATAATACATTTACAACATGCCTTATTTATAGGATTTCTAGCATGAAAAACCCTAAATCATGGTGCCTAAAAATGGTTACAGATCCATGTAGATCAATGGCTGCAAATCTCGCGAATCTCAATATTTTGATACAGTCAAATTCGATTAGATTACCAATCGGTCTCCATTCGGTTGCCACTTGACCTCCTGTAAACCTCTCATCAATCACTTCAACTTCCGACTGCCTGGTCGATCACTTCGACCTTTGACTTAACCATCAAATTGACTTGGCTCAATGATTGACTTGTCTCCTAGTTGATCCACCTTGACTAGACAGTCAAATGATTATTCTCTCACTGCAAAGAATATAACAAACCAACAAAAAGAGATTAAAGTGGTTGATGCACTCAGCAAAAGAGTGCATGAAATGCATTTTACAACCATAAGCATGTATATCTCATATTTAAAAGATAAAATTTTGGAAGCCATAATAGCATACCAACATTATATACAAGTTAAAGAAAGTTTATAGCATAGCAATGTACAATAGAAATATAAATATTACAAGATGGAAGAAGATGGAATTCTCTTGTACATAAATAGAGTTTATGTTCCTAATTCTCTGGAATTGAGAAATTTAGTTTTAAACGAGATGCACAACATACCATATATTGGACATCCAGGGTACCAAAAGATAGTTGCAGCAGTAAGAAGTCGTTATTTCTGGCCTGGAATGAAGGATGTGACTGAGTACATAGTTAGGTGCATGGAATGTCAAAAGGTGAATACTGAGCATATACATCTAGTATGATTGTTACAAGAATTTCCCATTCCTGAATGAAAATGGAAGGTAGTTACAATACATTTTATCACCAAATTGCCAAGAACTGCAAGGAAACATGATTCCGCCATGGTAGTGGTGGACAAGCTTATAAACGTTGCATATTGTATACTAGTGAAAACAACTCATAAGGAAACCAACATTGAAGATATTTATCTGAACAAAATTACTAGGCTGCATGGTGTGCCTAAGGAAATAGTGTTAGATAGAGATCCCAAGTTCAATTCCAACTTTTGGAAGGGATTTGGGACTAACTTGAATTTCATTACAACATATCACCGAGAGACAGATGGGTAGATAGAGAGGACTAACTAGATAATTGAACATATGTTGAGGATGTATGTAATGGAAAATCCTTCCAAGTGGGAAGACAACCTTCATCTAGTTGAGTTTTCTTATAATAATGGGTATCAGGCATCATGGAAGATGAGCTCATTTGAAACCTTGTATGGTAGGAAATGCAACACAACAATAAGTTGGGACAACCCAACAAACAAAGTAGTTGTTGGGCCAAAATTACTAAAGGAAATGAAAGAAAAGATGGTAAATATCAAGTAGAATTTAAAGGTTGCACATGATAGGGAAAAAATCTATGTCGATTAAAGCAGGACATATAGAGAATTCAAAGTGGGCGAGCATGTGTTTTTAAAAGTGAAGGCTAAAAGGAGCTTGTGAAGATTGGGAAGTTACCCAAAGTTGGCAGCAAGATATTGTGGGTTGTTTGAAGCTTTAGAGAAGATAGGCCCAATTGCATACATTATTACATTGCCTGCATCCATGAGAATTCATAATGTGTTTCATGTGTCTTTATTGAAGAAATATGTACTCGATCCTAACCATGTGATTGATTAGATTGTGATCCAAGTGGATCACAAAGGGGACTTTTAGATGGAGCTAGTGCGCATCCTAGACCGGAAAGTCAAAGTGCTTAGGAACAAATTCATTGAACTGGTAAAGGTCCAATGGACCTACTATGGTTCTGAAGATGCCACATGGGAGCACGAGGAGACCATGCAAGAGGAGTACCCACAAATTTTTGCAAATTTTGAAGAAACTGAATGTATATTTGTATATAAGTGTGCAAGTGTCCATTTTGGGTAGTTGGATTTGTTAGAGCCACATCTTGGAGACTTTGTGTCTGGTCTATGTTAGATCCCTAGAAGGGAAGTGGTATAGCCTGAGAGACTGTGGTGCAGAGAAGGGGGTACACTAGCTTGGTTTGTGCAAGTTGTGGGGAATGAGATATTGATGATTGGAATTGTTGCAAGAGTTGTGAACTTGCAAAATTACCAAGTATTATGATGTAATTTTTGTACATGTAGACCAGTATGGTGTTGTGCACTGAGGACGATGCAATTTGTAGACGGAGGGGAATGTAACATCCCCATTTTCAATACTCATTTTAGCAATGTATAATGTAAATATGGTATGTGGAAATGAGCCAAGCTATGTAATATGTAAACATTGTATATCAAAATAATAAAATAAAATGTAACACCGGCTACAAATGGACACAAATGGAGTATTGGGGGGTAAGTTTCCACAAGAGAGGGGAAGGTGTAAGAGGGAGTCCAGGGGGGAATTATTCATGTGTATTAATCTCAACTCACCTTCCTAAAATTATTAATGTTTTTGTATGAACCTTCTAGTTTCCTCTTGAGTGTATCCAGGCCCCAAACATTAAACACATGCAAGAGGGTTGGTGTGAAAATTCACATCCCATAGTCATGAGAGCATGGGGGGTGAGTACTTTCAAGATTAGGGAATGTGGGAGTCAACTTGCATGGGAAAAAGGGAAATTCGAATGGGCATGGCAAGCAATTTTTACAACCAGTTTTTGGGACATCAAGAGAGAGAAAATTGCTAGAGCTT
>JASDQU010010107.1:451543-463100 GCA_032191745.1 Picea mariana | reverse complement strand
TCATTCTGACACTTCCTCAACCCCCTTTTAGAGGACCTCTTCCATCCTCTATCGAAGGCACCGACCCTAGTGGCACCATCCCGTCTTTCACACCTAATTACCAGATTCCTGTAGGTGGACAATTTCACCAAGGAGGCCAAACCCAATCCCCTTTTGCAGGACAAATCCCAATTAGGACGCAATCCTTGATTGGAGGGAAACCCCCACTGACCCTGCCCTATGGACAAAACATACCTCCATCCTTGGATCAGTATTGGAATTATCTTATTCAACATAATCCTCACTCAACTAGGGGGCAACAACCTCAAGCTAGATCCTTCATACCCCCTAGTACAAGCCAACCATATCCAGGCACATCCAATCCTATTTGGGGATCGAACGCTCAACCCCACGCCCATGTTCAAGGGTACAACCCTATGAATTACTTGCCTCCACACCAACAACCAAATATGTCCAGATCTTCGCATTATATGCAAACCGCTTATGGTCCCGCTGGTCTACCGACGGGACTCCCTCCCCAAAGTCACCAGTACCCACATGTGAATAGACAGTTACCCTTCTTAGCCACCCTGGAGCTCCCTGATCTGTCAAGGATTTTAAATGATCCAATCCGTCACTCTCCTCAACGGCTCGCCATACGGGCCAAACTACCATCCGACATCCCTAAATTTGATGGTAAACCGGGAGAGGACCCAAACAATCATGTAATGACTTTTCACCTTTGGTGCTCATCCAACTCCTTGATGGATGACTCTATTTGTTTACACCTTTTTCAGCGAACCCTCACAGGTTCCACCGTGAAGTGGTATATAGAATTACCACAAGGCTTCTTCACTGACTTCAACACCCTCGCTATGTCTTTCCTCACCCACTACCAGTTATCGATCCGCTACGAAACGGGAATCGAAATTTTGAGTTATTTCAAACAAACCAAAGCCACTCATATCTCTGATCACATTCATGAGTGGCAACGGAGACAACATCTCATCAAACTCGAACTTCCCGGTCAGTTGCTGGCAGAGTGGTTCACGAAATCATTTGTGAATGATATCGCTCGTGACATCGCCATGGGTGGAGTTGTCACAGAAGAACAAGCAATCAATCATGCTCAATACCTCGACCTCGTTTACTCACAAACGGGCACTCTTTATGACTTACTCCCTGACGCACCTCATCCTTCTACTTCTGCTACTTCAACTACTCTTGCTGCTTCTCATGCAGCTGACGGTGTGATTGGCACTTTCCATGCCCAACCTCATTCCGTCCAAACCTCTAGCAACAACCCCAAATCCATTTCTTCTAATGTTCAAAATGCTCTGTCTCCTACCCCTCCCACCGGCAAGACTTCTAAGGTGAACTCTGTTCAATCTGCCCCCATCGGCAAAAATAAATCTAAAAAAGGAAAGGGCAAGAACAAGGAGGATAAAAATAATCCGCAATCTGAGAAAACCAAAACACCACCTGTTGACGATAAGGATAAGTGCAAACCCCGATACCCTTGTCTTATCTGTGGTGATGATCACTACACTAAGGATTGTCCACGACGAGTCGAGGTTACTAAGTTCCTTCAAGTGACCCCGAAACCCCCCACTCTGGCCCTGTTGTCACAACCCTTCCCTTCTACAACAGGCCCAATTGGTCATTCATGGCCAACCTTCCCCCTCCAATACATCCTATGTCTTAATGTGTACAGGTGATACAAAGAAGAATGACATCACACTTACCACTCGAGCCAAAGATTAATCTTCCTCCAAAGAGAAGGTCGATGCAATACCTCCTTCGTTGGTCCAACCATCTCCGATGACTCTACCTACCAACGGTCCTCTTCATCTCGAATGACCGAGCCTAGATACAGTTCTTCACCCTCCCCCAAAGGGTGTTGTTCAAAAATCAACTTTCAATCCTCATGCACGTGCTACCCAGAACTACAGTATTGTCAAAGATCTGGCCCAAGCACCGTCTGTGATGTCAACCCTCGAAGTCCTTCAGAGTTGTCCTATACAATAGAAGGCACTGTTGAAAGCTATTGGTGGAATCGACCCTACGGATGCAAATTTAATAATTTTTTGTTTGGAAGATCACATTCCAAGGTTACCCCCTCAACTCGCATTCCAAATACAATTTATTGTCTCCGACAAAAACATTTGTAGAACAGTTATTCATGAGGGTGCCTCAATGTGTGTCATGTCTATTACCTGCTAGAAAGTCATCGGCTCTCCTCCTTTGACTGAATCCCACAACACGCTCAAAGCCTTCAATGGCTCTAGTTTTAAGCCTTACGGTGTCCTCCCTTCATTGCCTATTACGTTAGAAGGCAAAACAGTCAACGTTGAAGTGGAGGTCTTTGACGCTTCTCTCGATTACAACCTTTTACTTGGCCGTGGCTGGATCGATTCCATGCGTGCAGTTGTGTCAACTCTTTTCCGTGTCATGCATTTCCCACATCAAGAAAAAGTAGTTATCGTAGACTAATTGGCCTTCTTTCACTCTGATGCACATACCAGCAACGTACCTTTCATTGCAAAAACCCCCCTGGATATGAGAACGTCGATGTCAGTCTTCTTAAAGATTCCTCTTTGATGGGTACTTTCCCCATTCCACCACCCAATGTTCCACATCCATTTGTTGCCTCTATCAACATGATCTCCACCTATGTTCACAGAACCCCTGCGTCTTACGACCCGTGGATGGTACCCAACCCCGGCGATTATATTCGTTATGGCAACGAAATGCCTTTGAGTCCAGTCGAATCCGCTTATCAATCCATTCAATCGGCAACCCCTTCTACCCCCTCTCTTGGTGATTTATCTCCGGATCCATTCCGCGTCATTTTTCCTACACACGAGATGATTATGTCTATTATGTCCGTGGAAGATACCCCTTGGGACGATGGACATCATCGTTCCATCCTCTTTCTGGAACAACACACCATCGAGGGTTACCGATGAATCTCGACTCCGTCGACCGCTGTCATCATTTCTACCATTCTCAAGTCTACACACGATATGTTCTACGAAGGGAACTTAAGTAATATCTCACCCACCATCGCCCTTGACATATCCATAAAACCTGGAGTTGTCGAAAATGTGCATATCAGAGCTTCGTGTTTCCATGACGAAGTTGTCACCTACAAGTCTCTTTTCCAAGAATTTTGTGATGTCTTCGCATCGAGCTATGAAGAAATGTCGGGGATTAACCCCAACATTATGGTACATGAGATTAAGACACACCCAGGCACTAAACTCGTCCAGCAACGACTTCGTCTGGTCCACCCACGTAAAGCAGCCGCTATCAAGCTTAAAGTTGAGAAACTTCTCAAAGCTGGCTTTATTTACCCTGTGGCTCTAACTGACTGGGTTTTCAATCTTGTTCTGATTGACAAGAAACAAGGCACATTCTGCGTGTGCGTTGATTATAGAGACATTAACAAAGCTTGTTCTAAAAACAACTTTCCTACCCTCTTCGTTGACCAGATCATCGACGATTGTGACGGAAGTGAAATCTTCTCTATGATGGATGGTTTTTCTAGATATAATCAAATAAATATCGTACCCGCGGACCAACACAAGACTGCTTTTATTTGTCCTTGGGGCACTTTTGCCTACCAAAAACTTCCATTCGGTTTAAATAATGCCGATGCAACTTTTCAACATGCTATGTATTACGCCTTTCATGATATAAAGCACATTGTGTAGCCATATCTTGATGACTTACCAACTCATTCCATGCGCCGTGTAGATCATCCAATACACCTCCGTGCCATTTTCCTTCGATGTCGGTTTTACCATATACGCTTGAATCCCCACAAATGTGTTTTTTGCGTAGAATCTGGCCGACTTCTAGGCTTTATTGTTTCACGTCAAGGAATCAGGGTAGATCCTTTAAAGGTCGAGGCGATTCTCAATCTCCCTCCTCCTTCCTCACTTCGCCAGTTACAAAGTTTGCAAGGGAAGGCAAACTTTCTCCATCGTTTCATCTCGAACTATGTTGAGCTAACTCTCAGATTTACGCGACTGCTCAAGAAAGGTTCTGAGTTAGTATGGGATACCACTGCTGACAAAGCTTTCAAAGCTTTGAAACTGTCTTTAACACGTACCCCATTACTCTTCCCACCTGATTACAGTCGGGATTGTTTCCTTTACCTCGCAGCCTCGGACTATACCATCGCTATGCTTCTAGTCCAGGAGGATGATTCTCATGACGAAGATGTCATTTATTACTTGAGTCGGAGTCTCACGACTATCGAAACCAAGTATTTACATGTTGAAAAACTGGCCTTGGCAGCCGTCCAAGCTGTTCAATGTTTCCGGCAATATATCCTTTCTCACAAGACTATGGTAATTTCTAATTGCAACCCTATGCAGTACATTCTTACACACCAATTTCTTGGGGGAAAATACTCCAAATGGATCGTAATACTCCAGGAGTTTGACTTAGAATTCGAATGCACTAAGTCCAAGAAATCCTTGGTGATTGTTGAGTTAATATGCGACCTTCCCTGCTCAGAGACGGAAAATGTAGCAGAAGATTCATTACCCGATGAATCCCTTTTCCTGATTAGTTCCAATGACCTTTGGTACGGAGATATCATCATATATCTCCAGACCCGGACTTTCCGGCCCAATTTGTCTAGCACTGACCGCCGTCAAATACGCTACCAAGCCCATCAATATATAATCCTCGGTGATACTCTTTATCGTCGTGGGATTGACTCCATTTTTCAATGCTGCCTCACGTTTGACGAAGCCGAGATAACCCTAAATAACTGTCATTCTAGAGCCTGTGGTGGTCACATGTCTGGGTATGCTACTGCCCAGAAGATCTTATGAGCAGGGTATTTTTGGCCTTCTTTATTCAACGATTGTATAATTACTGTCCAAAAATGCCACGCTTGCCAAACCTACAACAATAAAATACGATTACACCCTATGGTCTCCGTTGGTCCTTTTGCGAAATGGGGTATCGATTACATGACATGTCACCCTCACTCGGTCGAGGAGCATGGATACATTATTGTAGCCTTAGATTATTTTACGAAATGGGCCGAGGCGATGCCAACATTCGACAATACCGGAAGGACTGCAGCATTATTTATATTCAATCACATCATTACTCGGTTTGGGGTTCCTCAAGCTATCGTTACTGACCACGGTATCCACTTTAGAAACTGCATGATGTTCGAACTCACTGGAAATTTGGGTCTTTGCATTGAAAACTCAACACCCTATTACCCACAAGCCAATGGCCAAGTTGAAGCAATAAACAAAATCCTCATTACCATGCTTCGACGAATGATAGGGATTCACAAAACGAGTTGGCACACGATGTTGTTTTCAGCATTGTAGGCTTACCGGACATCCGTTAAATCTGCTACCAGGTTTACACCGTTCCAGTTAGTCTATGGTCTAGAAGCCATCTTGTTGATTGAATGTGACATACCCTCCCTAAAACTAGTCGTCAAACTTCTCCCAAACATTTTTGTCGAAGAAGAACGTCTGTTGTATCTCATGCAATTAGACGAAACCCGTCACGATCCCACCCTAGTTATAGAAGCCCAGAAGAAACGCATAAAATCCCAATACGACAAACATGTCAAGCCATGCATTTTCTCCGAAGGTGATCTGGGTCTCCTTTATGAACAAGATCGGGATATGCGAGGAGCCAGAAAATTTGAATCTATGTGGCAAGGTCCTTTTATCGTTAAACGAGTTTTCGAAAAAGGAGCTTACGAGTTGGTGGACTATGACGGTATCCCTTTGATTGAACCCAGAAATGGGTTGTACTTAAAGAATTACTATGCTTAAGATCACTTGTGCATGAGTGCTTGTATTTTATTGTATCATACTTTTTGTGTGTTACTTTAGTATGCTTTTTCGTTATTTGGTCTCTGCCCTCGACCGCTTATCTTGCGTTGTTCTTGGTTTCCAAATGTCGGAGTCTTTGCCACCCCATATTGGCTTCGCCGATGGTGCTAGTCGTAGTACTCAGAACCTTTTTTCTGCTGCATGGGCAATTTACGCCCCTACAAATGAACTTATCAGTCTACGAGGTCATGCGACCAATAATATTGGAGAATATAGCATCGTCATCGAATTGTTGATTGATGCTATTTCGCTTGATATCTGCCACCTGGTTATATGACTCAATTCGCAGCTAGTAGTACTACAGTTAAGTAATGTCTATGCTATCTGAAGTCCTACTTTATTACGGGTATATTTACGAATTCGCCTCTTGGAACGTTATTTTGATTATATCGAATATCAGCACATTCCTAGATGTCTAAATACAATGACTGATGCCTTAGCTAACTATGTGTTAGACAGACATTTGGGACATTTATAAACCAATCACACATCACATGTATAACACAACACAAAATAAGTCGGTAGAAGCCATATATGTGTATATAACGATCAAAAGTTTTTACAAAAAGTTTTTGTCCAAGGATCAAAATCTCAAAATACGAAGCCTATAGCTTGCACAAAATAGCATCACGGATGATGCTCACGATAACACACAACTGCTCGGGCTACCCTACAGAGTAGTCGACTGAGAGACTCGGACACACCCACAGTATGGCGCTGGTAACGTCTCGGGATCTCCCCAATAGCAATGTCCGGGACATCCGCAGTCAACCCCTCTAAGTTCTGTTCCACTGCCTCGTAGTCCTTGGCATCCCATCTCGCCACTGGAGCCGCTTCTCCTCACCTTTGAATGGGAGACATTCCTGGAGGTCGATACAGCCCCACATCTGTGTCATCAAAAAGAAATTTTTTGATTAGTCCTTGGATAAACATAAAAACATTTCATATGATAAAATTTGCAAAAACATTTAAAAATAACAAAAAGTGTACTTCTCACCTAAGTCACCCCACTGAGCATCCTCAGGCAAGACCAAATCTAGATCCCCTCGGAAATCCAAACCGGCATATGCGTAGTCATCGATCATCAGCATCTGGGACCTCAACCAGTCAAAAAATGAATCATTATACTTGATTATAGGCCCTGCTATGTGTCAAGCCATGAGGTTACACCACCTCATCATCCTCGGATCCTGTGGGGCCGGTAAACCCCAATCAACCTGTAGTCGCAGCAATGGGACCCTCTCGAGGAAGAATGACACCAAAAGTGACCCATACCCAAACTGCTTCAAGTCACCCTTTCTGCACTTCGTCAGTTGTCTCTTCATACTGCGGAGAACTGCGTCCGACCAGTTAAAAACCCGAGGCTCCGTGCACTCTATGGCGTATTGGAAATAGGTCTAGAGAGCCATGTGCGGAGCCACACTCCCAGCCATGTGTGCAATAGTAAACAAGATGGTCCATAGGGTCAAATATTAGCCCCCCCAAATGGCAACCTTACCCTTGCTTCTCTCTACCTCGAGAACACAATATTGGCGAACATACTCGCTCATAGGAAGTCCGCTGCCTCTACCTCTGGTCAAAGTAGCATGGTATCCACATTGTGACAACCCCATCAGAAAATAGATATCCTCGATATCTAGTCTTAGCGTATGGACTCCCACATGAAGTAATTGTTGATCCACGTCCCACATGTGGACCAGGTATTCCAACAACCTGAGTTGGGCTCTCATGCCCGGGATCCTAAAAAATTTCAAGAGCCCACATTTCCGGAGGGAAGCGACTATACCCGAGTCATTCTCGGTAATGGCATCATCCTCCTCATGTTCTCTTTCTCTCCATTCAAACATCGTGATGGTCAAACACCTGCAAAAGAGCCATGAGAGGGAAGTCAGAAACTTGTTTTAAACTCTTGCATAGTTTTTATTGAGCAAAACCACACATTAAAATCCATTTTTCGGCCCTTGCAAGTGAACTTTTGCACAGTGCGAGATTCTCGTAGATGCCCTGAAGCCCACCTGCGAGAATCTTAGATTCTCGTAAGTCCCACATGGCCCACCTGTGAGAATGCTTGAGCGCATGTTCAGACCCTAAAATGGACTCAAAACTCTAAAAATTGCAAATAAAAACCAAAAATAAACCATGGAAAAGTTGGAGAATCAAGAGATTACCTCGTTGGCTGAAACTGTTCACCGAATGATCGCTTGTGCCTTCCGCAATCGAGCAAAGAAATTTGGGGGAAAATGAGGTATGTTGGACAAGTTTTTGGGCAAAGTAACAATGAAATGGTAAAAAGTCACGTTCACCCATATTTATTCACTTTTTACTATTTCTTATTGATTTTTATATTATTTTTATTGCTTTGTTTATAAAACCTAATAGCCTTGTGAGTATGGTTTTTCGCAGATATAGCAACTTCGAAGTTCGAATGAGGGGGTATGGGTGTTTTTTCTTTTTGTCGCATGTACAACTATTTTTTAAGGTTTTTTAGGAAAAACCTCGAGCTCAGTCTTCGTTCGTTCTCGTGCTCGAAAGTATATGAGAATGTAACCGAGTATATTTTTTCTCGTCTTTTCGTACTCGTCATGGTAACACGAAAACGACGAATGTAAGGGAGTATCATTTAAGCTATTTTCATGCTCCATAAAAACGAAAAGATTGCCGAGCAATCTTGTTATTTTCACGCTCGTTAAAGTATTTGAAGAAAATGTTCGATGGGCGATAGTTTATCGCTTTTTCGGTCTCGTCGAACTCTTTTACGAAAAAGGAACTGAGAGAGTTCTCTTTAAGTGTTTTTCAAACTCTCAAAACATGAAAAAAACCGAGTTTTCTATACTTGGACTCATTAAACAAACATCGAAAGACCCGTACTGGGACCAAACCACTCCTTCCTAGGGTTCGTTAAATATACTCCGAGGGACTCGTTCAAAGGATGAGCTTACATCAACAAGCATATGTTATGCTCCTCAAGCTTGTGTAAAAATAAAGAGGTACTCACCAGAAATGGTGGGGGGAATTTTGGGAAAGAGATATGTTTTCGTATTCGTATTAATGGCAGTAAGCGTCGCTCTTGAACATGACACCCCCTATTCATCATTTGAATCTGGGTTGGGAAATCCATTCATCTCTCGTTTGACTTGCTACAAGGCCATATCTTGGGTCGTCTTTGAGTCAGTCCTGCCAAGTCCTTGGTCGTGTCGTTCATATGTTCAAGAGAAGTTCAAACGAGCCCTCTATTGAGTCAGCCATCTGCAATTGTCCATTCTTACTATGTCAACCTTCCTTGTGTTTGTTTCAAACCTTATTCATACTTTGTTTCACCCTCAAAATCTATTTCTTATTTCGTGTCATTGATGGGGGATACATCAAGGACCTCCTGTGACGAGTCTTTTTCCGTCGATTCCAACTCATTATCCGGGAATGAGACCTAGAAATCATTTGGTACCTTGGAACCTGCATGCCTTAATGGCAGGTCTCTTCTCTTTCGACAGGGGTTTCACATCATTGATCCCTGCTTGAGAGATTCCGCCGAGTGCTCGACCTTAGCTCATTCATTCGCATTCGTTCGGCTTGTACTTCGATACCTTGGGAGTCTTTGACATCAATGGTGATTTCCCTCGCACTTGTTAAATGTTTTCATCAATGACTGGTAATCAAGTGGTTTCTACCATGTTCGACTTCAGCACATGTAATCACATGGCTAGATTCGTACATTCAGGTGACAGGATTAAAGACCCTGGGTCTCATCTTTTTTATCCAGGCTGCGATGGAGTGTGTATGATTTGTATCTGCACATAGATCCACTTTGTATGTCACGTGGATATGTCTTAATTCAAGTCTTCTCACGTAGATCCACAGTGTATTCCTGGTGGCTATGTAGCATTTTGACTACATGGATCCACGGTGTATGATTGGTGGCCATGACCTACGTTTATGATTCCATTCATTTATGATCTGAGCATGAGAATGCCTACCTCAAACCTGGTATTATATTCTGCAAATGCTTCATTGTTTACAAGTTTTCGATTCAGTGCGCTCCTTATTCCTGACACACACACGCATGTTACAAAGTACTTCGGCTATCCCAAGTTCCAGCCTCATACTTTGGGGGGCATTCTGTTACACATTATTTTGGTCACTCTGGTGATGTCTCTACAAGTGATGTATTCAAGCTCCCACAAGGACTTTTTGCCTGAGAAAAGTGACTGTTTTCTTCTTCCAAAAAGCATATTTTTAACACGAGTTCGCAGGCTGCCTATGTTATAGGGTGTGAAAATCCTTCATTCTCGCAGGCAACCCAAACTTAGAGTGCGAACTGTTCGCAGTCTACTCTATAGGTAGGGTGCGAACCTGTTTCAAAGCTTGGAAAAGAGAAAAGGTCACGAATGTTCTAGAAGGGAATCTTCTAGAAAATGAGTTGGCATTCGCATGGTTGGCATCCTACTAACTTCTCAGATTTAGTGGGATCATTCTCATCCATTTAACCATCTCTCATTCTCCTATATATTGAAAGGTTTCTCATGGAAAAAGTTAAGCAAGATTGAATGAAGAATTGGTGAAAGAATTGTGTGAAGAAATCTGCTTGGATAGAAGCTTGAAGACTCTATTTGGTCTATCAAGTTGTACTGGATCTTCTTCATGCAAATATAGAGCAAGTGTGTGTGTTGGAACCAAGGGTCACTGAAAGGAATCTTGCGACATCAAGGCGATATGGTTGTATCTTCTACTTTCATTTAATATAATACAACGGCATGTCCCTTTCCCATAAAATCACTCTTATTTTATTGCATAACTCCTTGATCATATGCATAGGTTGACATTGAATATACTTTGTTATCTTCACTTGGGTTGGTTTGTGTAGTCTTGGACCTGATTTCACAAGAGCACCGGAGTGAAGCAGGAACAACAGAGACCTAAGGAAGCGATATAAAGGTATGTCACTCATTCCTTCTTAGTAGTAGATTCAATGACCACAACTTAGAGAAAGAGTCATGTCCTATCATGTTTTGTTCTAGATTCAGGTGGATCTAAAGAGATATGTCACTGTCTGCACCTACCGATTTATCCGATCACAGGCATGAAAAAACTTGAGTCATGCGATCTTTCTTTTGTAACTCTGCCACTAAATAACTATTATGATAGTTAACCATCACCATCCTCTAAATTTTGGTCTTTACTCTAATATTTTTCTATGCTTGTGTACTAGGTTCCATGGTGAGATTTCTAGGATGGTTCAAACCAAAGACATGTATACCTTGACATAGACACTCCTCCAAACTATATCCTTAGAGTTATCACATTGCCTCCCAAGAAACTTATCTAATTTACCACCATTGACCCTTGACTCCTATACGGTCTTCAATTTAGTATGCAAGTCCCCCTTCTTGCCTACCTTTCAATCACCCCTAACTCAATTATATCCTATCTAAAAGAAAACCTACTTTTGTGCTTATTTTTACCAATGTATATGTCTTATGGCTAGCAATCCTTTATCCATCTTTATTTATTTTTCAATGGTCCTATTTAACCTTTATCATGAAAACATAATGACCTTTTTTCTTCTAATGGATATTGGCTTCTCCATCTAACTTCATAGCACCCTAAAAAGTTATAATTGTGTTCTACAAGTCTTCAACTCAATGTAGTCTAACTATCTACAACACTTTGATTCATAGGGATTCCTCCAATTGCATAGC
>JASDQU010010107.1:404060-427128 GCA_032191745.1 Picea mariana | reverse complement strand
ATCATCCTATCCTGTAGTGCTATTCCTCCCAATTCTGATGAGCTATTACACTAAGAGGTTCCTCCAAGTATTATGCCCAATATGACCTTCTTAGTGAATTTAATTAACATATAGCCCATAATAACTCAAAATTACGGAAATCGTCGGAATGCAATGAAACCAAAGCCAAGTTGTGCGGAATGGATCATGATGATGAAATAAGATGAGCAATGCAAGCGGCCTAATAAAACCCCTCAATAGCTCATGTATTTGCTATCAACCCCATCTGGCTACTCTGGTCAGCATAACACTCTGTAATATAATGATGTCCCAAAGTAGGGACATTACAGTCCTCCCTGCTAGAACATTGCTTGTCCTCAAGCAATAACTGAATCAATCCACATATAATATTGGGGTCCCATGTCCACCCGTGGGACACAAAGTAGGCTCCATTCAAAGCTGAACTATCACGCACTCTACCCCCTGGATCCCATATCAAGACGTGAACTGCAATACCCTGTGAGGCATAATCCTATAACATATCAACACCATGAGTCTCCTGCAAATGACACATGGCCTCAACCTAGAATGAGTCTATCCTCTAAGTCCATACCAAGACCAACACGATCTCCACCAATTGAACATGTTCCTACCATAGTGAGGTACTACAAGACCTCAATGAATTACCCTTAAGTAGCATGCTCCCCTCAATACTAAAGCTCAATGGAAAGTCAAAGTGACTTTCCCCGACAAGGATCCAATCTCCTCCATCAGTCAATGAAATGCTCATCCCTGTAATCCACGGGTCCCATGCTAGTCTCTGCCCAAGATCACCATGTTGACGTTGCATTACTCTGATCATGACTGTTTGCTCACAGTATGCATACTGGATCCCCCACTCCTGGATCCTCATGCCGAAATATCTGTGAAAACTGAACCTGCTATCAAGAAGTTGAACCTATAAAGGTATTGTAAAGGTATCTCTATGGAAACAACATGTGCCCAACCATCTCCATACTCGATTGTGTGTATCAATAGGGAGAACCTGTCTCGCCTCACAGGACAAGCCCCTGCAAGCCCTCTCAAAACCATCCAAGGCTTGGGCCATCATAAGGTGAAAATACCTACTAACCAAATGGACTCCCGGATCCCATGGAAAACTTGGAAGTTCCTCGCTTCCTATCCCCTCTAACTACTCATGTGTCATACTGATAACTGTCAAAAGCCCTCCATGCTCATCCCCACGAGAATCTAAATCTGTGACACCCTCTGAGATATATGTTGTCTCATGGCCTAAGATTCTCACCATCACGCCCAAGGTCTCAATTGTTTGTCTCTGATGATCCACCCCTATCCTGCTGTATACAAATAAAGCACTCATGTCAGGTGGTCCCGGCCTATCAAATCTCCATGTCCCCTACCACTATCTATTCCCCCCCTATGCTACTGTCAATGATGAAAGTGTCGGGAAAAGATAACAGAAACATCTGTAACTGACTGTAGGACTAGAAAGTATCATATGCTTTGGTCAATCCCAAGGATTCAACCAAGAGCTCGTTCACTGGTATCCATGGTGAATACTCACCTGTAATAATCACTGAACCCTAATCATCAGGTACAACCGGGGGTAACTCCACAAAATGTTGGTCAATCACTCTCCAACCATCATCACCCCTATAGTTGTTGCTACTATAAAGGTGATCTCTCAGAACTATGTGTTGCTGCAAAGGAGAGGAATCTCCATTCTCCACTAAGAGTGTCTCCTCTTTGCAATCCAATGCGCCCCCCTGAATCCCACTGTATATCTCTCTCATCATCATATGTCTGAGGTGTACTGTCGGATCATCCTCTGTGTGGATATCAACCAATCTTGGAACACAAATGAAAGTTTCCTCGTAACTGCCCCTAGCTCTGGAATCCTCATGTGTATGTGTATGACCGACTGTCTAAGTAATACCCATGAATGGTGGCCCTTGTGACACCTAGACATCCTCCAACAATGTAACTGAGAAACATATATGATTCTCTATCGAGATAGATATGGTGTATCTCTGACTAGTCTCGTCAAGGAGCTCCTCCAATCTGAACTCTGATTCTTGAAGGGTTGTCTGTGTGCCTTTCAAGAATGCTCGTGTGCTCACCAACTCATGAGTGAGTCGGTCCACCTCCAACTCTTTCTCCCTCAAGGCCATGTGATACATCTCGCCAACCTCCAATAGGTAATCTTTATGCATCAACAACTGCTGGTAGTTGGCCCTCGTCATAGTCATTCTCTCCCTGAGAGTATGAAAGTCATCCATGGAAAATCCCCCATCTGAACTATCATGTGCCACCGATGCCCTCCAATAATAATCTACCACAAATGCATGTGTGTCATCGATGCGTCTATTGGCTGCCATGATCATGTCCTCACTGACCCTTAACTGTCCTGCCAAGTATCATGACTCTTGATCACAGTCCTGTTGAGGCGCTACCCCACGCCCCTCACTTCTAGTGTCAACCATGGAATCCCCAACAACACTCTCTGCAAAATATAAGGCACTGAACTGCCCACTGTGCTACTGGGTCCTCCTGTATGCCACTGCACACCATCACCAACTGCTACCCCCATCTGAATCACACTGTATCCTGTATGGGTAGTTTTATCCTCCTGTGCACTCACCTTGCTATTATCATCTGTGCCTGGGTCCTATACCGATGTATCCATACATGTGCTATGGTCATCCCCACCAATAAGGAGTGCATCCTCATCACTGCAGGCCGGTCCTGGAAGTCAGTGTCCCATCAAATTGTCAGTCTCCATAACTTGATCAATGGAGTCTCCAAAAGAGGTGACTCACTCTCCTCATACTGATAGGTATGTGTAAGATCCACTGTCTCCAAGTAATGTCTCTCCTCCTGGGTTTGCAGATCCATATATCCCTCATGTACAATCCCCACACAAGGGTCCTCTACTATATCATAAATGCCACTGATATCCTCATGTGTTGTGGCTATCACAGGTGTTAGAGAAGATGACAAACATGTCGCAGTCATCATAGAAAGATCATCCTCCTCCATGCATGACTCCCTGACAACCATGTCTACACCCAAGGGTAGGTCATTCGACCTCCTACTCTCATCATATCTCAGTGCTAACTCATGTGAATCCTCCCCTGTGTCACCCCTGTGCTGAAGTGTTGAATCCTCAACACTCCTTGATGTGGAAGATAGAGAACATGTTATCATCGTGTCCATCCAATTGTCCCTCAAATGCCTAAGAGTCACTAGCATCATCAGGCTGCTCTAAATAGGCATCTACCGCTGCATCCTCATACACCTCCTAATCCTCACTGTCATAGTGCACCTCAACAATGTGCACCTTCCCTTTACCCCTGCATCTATGGTCTAGCTCGCAAGGCTCTTTGCAACTGTAGCAAAGTTTCCTGCTCCTAATGGGTGTGGGATTAATCTGTTCCTCCCCCCATCTAGCTGCTCTGGCTATGTTGACCCAATGTGTGACCTCATTTTTGCTCCACCTAGGATTTTTTATAGATATAAACTATTGGAGTGTTACTTGAGCCCTANACAATATACAATCTCTCTAGCAAAGTTCGACATCTCCATCTATCCTTATGGAAGACCCCTCAGGCTGGGAGGAATCTAGGCTTTGTATGCATGTGCTAATCCCCACTACCTGGGAGGATCAACACTCTGATACCACTATAATATTCCCAACCAAATCTGACATAAAAATAAGATCTAATTGGTTGAGAACTTTCGTCAAATACTTTGCATGTTTGCTCAAAGTTCTTGAGCAAATCGACTCTCTTGTTGTCCCAACTCTCAAGGAAGATTACTGATGTGTTTAGAAGGTCAATGGGATGAGTTCCAATGTCCTTAGAACCCCCAAAGTGTCTGTTGTTATGATTATTTGTTTGATGTTATGTATATGATAATTTTCTCATTGAGGCATTATGTCAAACAGATTGCATGCATGGCTGTAGCTTGCATTTCCATCCATGTTTTTGAGTTTAATCTTGTATAAAACAACACGAATTCATATGGAACATAGACTAGAATAAGCATAAGAGTAAATGCAAGAAATACATAGCAAAAGCACAAATGCCTCCACACAATCCTTGCTTGTTTATTTATTATTAATGGTTGTCCAATGGTAGTAATTTCCAGATCTGATATAAGTAATACAAGGGCAACTTTATTGGCTTATAATGGCTCCAAAAGGCAAGGAAATAGTGTCAATGATCCTCCTTTTCGATCCTATAATGATGGCTTCCCAAAAGAGATGTTATATCATGAAAAATCCACAAATTCCATACCCAGAAATGTGCTTTCCTTGTTGCTTACGCCCTGCTGAAATATGCACAATAAATCTGATGTAAAATCTTCATGAAATGGATGCAACTTGTAGATGTGATGATGGCTAACTCATATGTGAAGATCCCCTCGCTGTAGATGACAAATCTGCTCACAAATCACTGGATCTCAAATCCCCAATACGCCCTCCTTCATGAAATTTGCCCCACTGGTAGAAGAAATGAATGGCCTAATGAATACCATCAAACACTATTGTAATAAGGCACTATGGTGATGGCTAGAAGCCCTGGAGAGAGATCTACTGAGAATCTGATCACCTCTGTGCAAATCGAACCACTCTCTCAAGATGGGTGCGCTCTAGCTCTGCATAAACCCTCCAATAATTGGCCCTGCCTCCACAAAGGCTCATGGAACTAAATAGATCTGATGTAGAATGGTGAGGGAGGAATATTTCACCTCCGTGACCAATCTTGGACCAGGTTGGGTGGGATCTTTCACCACCGAGTTGATCTCTAGGGTTTGTTCAGTCAAAACCCTCAAAACCCCCAAGTGCATGGGATCTCTAGCAAGAAGCTAGACATCAAAATGAGAGAATAAAGGCCCCTATCTCTCTTTTATCCTCCCTGTTCATCTTGTCTCTCCAAGTGACTTTTACTTTATTTTATTATTAATTAATTAAATCACTTTAATTAATTAATTAATCATTTTACCTCTAAAAAGTGATTTATCCCTCCTTATGGCTTCTCTGACCACTAAAAGTCACTTCTCATCATCCTATCCTATAGTGGTATTCCTCCCAATTCCGATGAGCTATCACACTAAGAGGTTCCTCCAAGTATTATGCCCAATATGACCTTCTTAATGAATTTAATTAACATATAACCCATAATAACTCAAAATTACGGAAATCATCCGAATGCAACGGAACCAAAGCCAAGATGTGTGGAATGGATCATGATGATGAAGTAAGATGAGCGATGCAAGCCGGACCCAATAAAACCCCTCAATAGCTCATGTACTCGCTATCACCCCCATCTGGCTACTCTGGTCAACATAACACTCTGTAATATAATGATGTCCCGAAGTGGGGACATTACAAATTCTTATATATTTGAATTGTATAAACTTTTGAAGCTAAAAATTGTGATTGCGCTTAGGTTAGTCAAGTTTTCTATTTGGGTAAATGTTAGGTGTATGTGATGTGATATAATGCTATGCAATTGGAGGAATCCCTATGAATCAAAGTGTTGTAGATAGTTAGACTACATTGAGTTGAAGACTTGTAGAACACAATTATAACTTTTTAGGGTGCTATGAAGTTAGATGGAGAAGCCAATATCCATTAGAAGAAAAAAGGTCATTATGTTTTCATGATAAAGGTCAAATAGGACCATTGAAAAATAAATAAAGATGGATAAAGGATTACGAGCCATAAGACATATACATTGGTCACAATAAGCACAGAAGTAGGTTTTCTTTTAGATAGGATATAATTGAGTTAGGGATGATTGAAAGGTAGGCAAGAAGGGGGACTTGCATACTAAATTGAAGACCGTGTAGGAGTCAAGGGTCAATGGTGGTAAATTAGATAAGTTTCTTGGGAGGTAATGTGATAACTCTAAGGATATAGTTTGGAGGAGTGTCTATGTCAAGGTATACATGCCTTTGGTTTGAACCATTTTAGAAAGCTCACCATGGAACCTAGTACACAAGCAAAGAAAAATATTAGAGTAAAGACGAAAATTTAGAGGATGGTGATGGTTAACTATCATAATAGTTATTTAGTGGCAGAGTTACAAAAGAAAGATTGCATGACTTAAGTTTTTTCATGCCTCAAAAGTTGATTATGGTAGTGACATAACGAATAAAACAAGTTCTAAAATCACATGAGATAGATAAGTCTTTGGTCTAGGGATGTTCCCAAAAGCACATGCTTAAAACTTAGCAGGGGGGAGGCAGTTGGAATTTTTTATAAGTGTTATGGGAAAGGTTTCATGTAAGGAGTCTAGACCATATACAAGATTTTTGTACAAAGGCTTTTTGCAAGGCAAGAAACATGTTCGCCTAGTGCCACATATTAGCACCATCACATTATAAACATTAATGTAAGGCCTTTTGTTTTCAATTGGAAAAAAGCACCTCTACTTCGATCATAGGTTATGTTGTCTTAGGTAGGTTGGTGGAAGTTTGCAACATGCATAGGTTGGAGATTGTGCGTCGAAGTATTAGATTGGTTAAGTCATAGCAAGTGAGCAAGTCATAAGATAGAACCATCTGTTAGAAAAATAGGATCGCAGAGCAAAAAAATAAAAACAAATGCGGAAATAAAACACAAAAGATATATAATACAATAAAGACACATATATACCTAGTTCACCACCAGAGAAATTGCCAGGTCCTTCCTTTATTATTATCCAACAAATGCAAGGATACAACCTACAACACACCTGTTGTAACTTCCTCTTATTTCTCTCATCGTCTCCTCTCTCAAAATACAATATTCGCAATGATACATAGCCACAATACATTTCCCTCATAAAAGAGGGTTTCCTTCTAGGGAAAAAAACCCTAACATGGCTTTTACTGTCAGATCCGTGACCTTATAATGAACAATCTAGATTTACTATGAAATTACAATATACATTTACAAGGAAAATTTTCCTTCGGGGGCTTCACCCCCAAACCCCAGCTGGGGAGATGAGTGACCCCACAGGGGGGGAAAGACCCCCTTACAACCCCCCCCCGGGACGTGGAGGGGTGTACAATATTTCAGAGTGTACAATCTTCATGGGGTATAAACACGGCTAAAAACAAAGACCTATGAAATAGGAAGATAATCAGGCTCCACAACTAACAATCTCCCACTTGGAGACTGATCACAACAACTCCACTACTGTTGTACCGGTTGGACTATACTCCACCTTGGACCTAACAAATTTCTCATCTTCCCTTCATGCTTGAAGATCAACTGAAACTGACCAAGAACTTAGTTTCTCCATGGTTACTCCCTTTGTTAACATGTTCGCAAGATTCTGGCTAGTGTGTATCTTTTCCAACTTCAAATGTCCATCTTCCAAGACGGATCGTATGAAATGGTACCTGAGTTGTATATGTTTAGTCTTTGAATGGAAGGCTGAGTTCTTTACAAGATGAATGACACTCTCGCTGTCACAATACACCTCATATTCTCCTGCTTCTTTCCCAATTCCTCCTTAAACCTCTATAACGAAATCATCTCTTTACCAGCCTCTGTAGCAACAACATATTCTGCTTCTGTTGTTGAAAGTACAACAACATTTGGCAGTTTCAAAATCCAACTTATTGTTGTTCCATCTATAGTAAAAACATACCCTGTGGTGCTCCTCCTGCTATCTTTATCACCTGCCATATCTGGATCAACATATCCCTGTAGAACAATGTCTGAACCTCCAAAACATAATGCATGAGTAGAAGTACCCCTCAAATACCTGAGAATCCATGTTACTGCCTCCCAATGTTATTTACCTGGACTATTCATATACCTGCTCACAACTCCCACTGCATGTACAATATTTGTTCTTGTGCAAACTATCACATATATCAAGCTACCAATTGTTGATGAATAAGGGACCCTGGACATGTATTCTATCTCCTCCAGTGTCGTGGGACACATTTCGTTAGTTAATTTGAAATGGTTGGCTAAAGGTGTACTAATTGGTTTTACATTCTGCATTCTAAACCTCTCCAACACCTTCTCTATGTACTCACCCTGAGAAAATGTCAATTTGCGATTTTTCCTGTCTCTTGTTATTCTCATACCAAGGATTTTCTTTGCAGCACCCAAATCTTTCATCACAAATGAATTAGATAATTTATTCTTGAGCACATTATATCCTACATATTAGACCCTGCAACAAGCATGTCATCTACATACAATAGCAAGATAATATAGCTTCCATTTTCTATCCTTTTAAAATAAACACAATGATCATAATGACATCTACTATAACCTTGTTCTGTCATAAACCTATCAAACTTCAAATACCACTGCCTTGGAGCTTTCTTTAGGCCATACAAGTTCTTCTTCAACCCGCATATAAAATTCTCCTTCCCTTTGACCTCATACCCCTGTGGCTATTGCATATAAATCTCTTCATTAGAAATACCTTATTGGATGCCGAGGTTTTTTCATACAATTTAGCCAATGCATCCATCAACTCTTTCATTCTCTTTTCTTTTGAAATATTGAAAGCTACCGATGCTGCCAGGCTCAGTCGTATCTTTCTTAGTGCCTTTCTGTCAAGAACCTCCCATTTTTTGTCCTTCATGACTGTCGGATTCTTTGCTATTCCACCTAATGGTAGGAATAGATTCTTCTGATATAAATAATCTTCCATCTGCTTCTTCCATAACTGGTAATTTTGGCCGTTAAATTTCTCGACCCTAAACTTTCCATCTTCCACCATTACTCCCACTCGAACCAGGAACCCTTTTTCCCTACAAGTTACCTTTTGCTATGATACCGGTTTTTAGAAAAATAGGATCGCAGAGCAATAAAATAAAAACAAATGCAGAAATAAAACACAGAAGATACACAATACAATAGAGACAGATATATACTTGGTTCACCCAGTGTTGGCTACGTCCACCAAATAAATTGCCAGGTCCTTCCTTTATTATTATCCAACAAATGAAGGGATATAACCTACAACACACCCACTGTAACTTCCTCTTCTTTCTTTCACCGTCTCCTCTCTCAGAATACAATTTTCGCAATGATACATAGCCGCAATACATTTCCCTCATAAAAGAGGGTTGCCTTCTAGGGAAAAAATTCTTAACATGACTTCTATCGTCAGATCTATGACCTTATAATGAACGGTCCAGATTTACTATGAAATTACAATATACATTTACAAGGAAAATTTTCCTTCGGGTGCTTTGCCCTTGAACCCCTGGACTCCACAGGGGGGCAAGCCCCCCCTGCAACCCCCCCTGTGTGGAGGGGTGTACAATATTTCGAGGTGTACAGTCTTCATGGGGTATAAACATGGCTGAAAACAAAGACCTAGGAAACATGAAGATAATCAAGCTTCACAACCAACACCATCATGGGGGGAACATTTTGGTGTAGAAGTGTTCCAACATTGCAAGGGTTGCAATGATATTGATTATTTGCAAGCTTAGGAAGACAAGGATTGGGAGTGGCTTGTTGATGATCGGTATGGTCACTTATTCCAAATGTTCTTAACATGTTGTATTGGTCTATGGAACTTCAAGGAACAATTTGAGAGGGTGGCAACAATAGTATGTCAAAGACCAAGAATATTGGAGAAACGTTGCTTCCCAACAAGGTGCAAAAGTTTAAAACACAACAAATGCGCCATGTAGTGTCCACACTACTAACCTCACCAAATTTTTAAGATTTTCTGATACCAATTAAATCAAATGTATGCATTCTAAAATCACCCATACATCTAACATAATTATTTAAAAGCATGAATGCAGTGTATTAAACATACATACAACATCTTATATTTTCTCAAAGTCAGAGTAATCACACATTAAATAAATCCCACAATTAAATGCAATGCATGGAGGATTTAACATGCATATAGAAACATTATGAATGTAGCCAAATAAACACATACGCAATAACATATAATTCACCCAAGAACAAAGTATATGCACAACGAATAAACCCATAAAAAAACAATGTAACAAATATAAACACTTATATTTTAAACCAAATGTGAAACTAGATGAAAAGGATGGACGTTCCACCCAACTGTAGCCTTTCTACTCCAAATCTCAATAGAAAGTCACCCCCGATCTGGGGCTACAAATCCACAATATGAGGGTGTCTCTAATGTCCACTCACATCCCAATATAATCCCACAATAAGCTCATTTTTCCTACAACTATCCCAATCCTCCAACTCTCTTCCCCTTAACCTACACAACCCAAGGAATGGCATCTCCCTTCACTTCACATACTCCCTTAGTCATTCCCACTTCCCCTTGGGCTCCAGCAAAGGTTGTCTAGGAATCTTTCTTGTTGGGGACTCTAGGGATGTCAATTTGTTGTTAGGGTAATCTCTTACACATAATCTCACTCTACAGGCCTAACACATTTCTTCTTCATGAATTCACAACTCTAACAAGCTACCACACATGCCCACTATGGCTACCTTCAAGCTCCAGCAATTTTCTCTCTCTTGATGTCCCAAAAACTGGTTGTAAAAATTGCTTACCATACCCATTCAAATTTCCCTTTTTCCCATGCAAGTTGACTCCCACATTCCCTAATCTTGAAAGTACTCAGCCCCCATGCTCTCATGACTATGGGATGTGAATTTTCACACCAACCCTCTTGCATGTGTTTAATGTTTGGGGCTTGGATACACTCAAGAGGAAACTAGAAGGTTCATACAAAAACAATAATAATTTTAGGAAGGTGAGTTGAGATTAATACACATGAATAATTCCCCCCTGGGCCTTCCCCTCTCTTGTGGAAACTTACCCCCCAATACTCCATTTGTGTCCATTTGTAGCCGGTGTTACAATTTATTTTATTATTTTGATATATAAAGTTTACATATTACATAGCTTGGCTCGTTTCCACATGCCATATTTACATTATACATTGCTAAAATGAGTATTGAAAATGGGGATGTTACATTCCCCTCCGTTTACAAATTGCATCATCCTCGGTGCACAACACCATACCGGTATACATGTACAAAAATTACATCATAATACTTGATAATTTTGCAAGTTCACAACTCTTGCAACAATTCCAATCATCAATATCTCATTCCCCACAACCTGCACAACCCAAGCTAGTGTACCCCCTTCTCTGCACCACAGTCTCTCCGGCTATACCAATTCCCTTCTAGGGCTCCAACACAGATTAGACATAAAGTCTCCAAGATGTGGCTCTAACAAATCCAACTACCCAAAATGGACACTTGCACACTTATATACAAATATACATTCAGTTTCTTCAAAATTTGAAAAAATTTGTGGGTACTCCTCTTGCATGGTCTCCTCGTGCTCCCATGTGGCATCTTCAGGACCATAGCAGGTCCATTGGACCTTTACCAGTTCAATGAATTTGTTCCTAAGCACTTTGACTTTCCAGTCTAGGATGCGCACTGGATCCATCTAAAAGTCCCCTTTGTGATCCACTTGGATCACAGTCTAATCAATCACATGGTTAGGATCAGGTACATATTTCTTCAATAAAGACACATGAAACACAATATGAATTTTCATGGATGCAGGCAATGTAAGAATGTATGCAACTGGGCCTATCTTCTCTAAAACTTCAAACGACCCACAATATCTTGCTGCCAACTTTGGACAACTTCCCAATCTTCACAAGCTCCTTTTAGCCTTCACTTTTAAAAACACATGCTCGCCCACTTTGAATTCTCTATATGTCCTGCTTTAATCTGCATAGATTTTTTTCCTATCATGTGCAACCTTTAAATTCTACTTGATATTTACCATCATTTCTTCCATTTCCTTTAGTAATTTTGGCCCAATAACTATTTTGTGTGTTGGGTTTCCCAAATTATTGTTGTGTTGCATTTCCTACCATACAAGGTTTCAAATGGGCTCATCTTCAATGATGCATGATACCCATTATTATAAGAAAACTCAACTAGATGAAGGTTGTCTTCCCACTTGGAAGGCTTTTCCATTACATACATCCTCAACATATCTTCAATTATCTAGTTAGTCCTCTCTATCTACCCATCTGACTCTTGGTGATATGTTGTAATGAAATTCAAGTTAGTCCCAAATCCCTTCCAAAAGTTGGAATTGAACTTGGTATCTCTATCTAACACTATTTCCTTAGGCACACCATGTAGCCTAGTAATTTTCTTCATATAAATCTCTTCAATGTTGGTTGCCTTATGAGTTGTTTTCACTAGTTTAAAATATGCAATGTTTATAAGCTTGTCCACCACTACCATGGTGGAATCATGTTGCCTTGCAGTTTGGTGATGAAATATATTGTAACTACCTTCCATTTTCATTCAGGAATGGGCAATTCTTGTAACAATCATACTAGATGTATATGCTCAGTATTCACCTTCTGACATTCCATGCACCTAACTATGTAATCAGTCACATCCTTCATTCCAGGCCAGAAATAACAACTTCTTACTGCTGCAACTATCTTTTGGTACCCTAGATGTCCAATATATGGTATGTTGTGCATCTCTTTTAAAACTAAATTTCTCAATTCCAGTGAATTAGGAACATAAACTCTATTTATGTACAAGAGAATTCCATCTTCTTCCATCTTGTAATATTTATATTTCTATTGTACATTGCTATGCTATAAACTTTCTTTAACTTGTATATAATGTTGGTATGTTATTACCGCTTCCAAAATTTTATCTTTTAAATATGAGATATACATGCTTATGGTTGTAAAATGCATTTCATGCACTCTTTTGCTGAGTGCATCAACCACTTTAATCTCTTTTTGTTGGGTTGTTATATTCTTTGCAGTGAGAGAATAGTCATTTGACTGCCTTGTCAAGGTGGATAAACTAGGAGACAAGTCAATCATTGAGTCAAGTCGATTTGATGGTTAAGTCGAAGGTCGAAGTGATCGACCAGGAAGTCGAAAGTCGAAGTGATCGATGAGAGGTTTACAGGAGGTCAAGTGGCAACCGAATGGAGACCGACTGGTAATCTAATTGAATTTAACTGTATCAAAATCTTGAGATTCACGAGATTTGCAGCCATTGATCTACGTGGATCTGTAACCATTTTTAGGACCATGATTTAGGGTTTTCCATGCTAGAAATCCTATAAATAAGGCATGTTGTAAATGTATTATGTTAATCAACCAAACTTTAAAGGTTGTTGGTCATGTAGATGTAAGCCGAATTGGCTGCAGGGTTATTGTGTAAAACAAGAGAGTATGATGGCTATTGTGTCTTAGGTGTAGACCAAGGTTAGTCATGTAACTCTTTGAATGAATAAGACAACAAGAGAGCAAGATGCTCAAAGAATGTTGGTTTTCCCATTTGGGTTTCCAGGGTAAAATCTATGTGTACTATGTTTGTCATTTACTTTCTTCATTAAATTTGTCTTCCCTTTTCCTACTAGGTTTAGTGTGGATGTCTATTTCCTAACATGTGGTATCAGAGCTAAGCTAATTTGTTATGAGTGAGATTTGAGTGGATCTTGGATCTGAGCTAAACCCTAGGTCTAGTGAGAGTTGTAAGTCAGAGATCTTTAAACATGTGCTTCAAAGAATGTGATCTGAATTGGATCATTATATTATTCGTCATATATCTCGATGCTTTCAAAGTGGAAAAAATTGGACGAATCATCTTGTTGGGTCATTTTAGTGGTAGGTCCCAGTTTGGAAAATTGGGGCCTGGAACCTTCTAGAGCCAACGATGTAGACCATGCATTAATCGGAGTTCATATTTAAAATTTATGCCTCCCGCAAGTTGACCTATCATGTTGACCGCCATGGTAGAAGAGGATGCCATGTCATCCCCCATTACTCATGCATATGGGGCTAGCCATGTGAGGAATTTCGAGAAGATTCTAGAAGGTTCAAAACCCTACCACAATTTAGGGTTGAGGAAGTCAAAAGCATATCCCTAGATTGCGATCGGGCTATGTTAAAAACCAGGCCACTAGGAGGAGAAGGGGTTCCATTCTTTTGATTTTATCTTGTTCCATAGCTGATAAAAACATCATAGAGTCATATTCTGTGAGCATAATAGAGGAGGAGATATTTTTTAGTAGCCATATAGGCCACAGGTTAAAGGCAACTCCATGGAGAGTGCCTCTTTCTTTGTACTTGCATCATTTCTATACCGGAGAAAAGAGAGTAGAGCAGTCTCACCTTCTAGCTGGTTTTTCTCTTGTATTGGGTTTCCTAGGTCATATCTTATGTTTATTTGTGGATGGTGTGATCATATTTTATTGTTATCTATTTTTTCGTATTTTATCTATTTCATGCATAAGCAGAAAATCAGTAACTAAATATTTTGGAGATCCAAAGGAAAAACAACCTTAATAGTAAAAATTTCAGTATTTTATTAGATCTGTTGTGATGAATCGTTCCAATGGAATATCCATGGTAGTTTAAAGATCAGAATGGCAAGCAGTTTAAGGATAGAGATAAAAAAATTCAATGGCTAGATTTTTGAGCTTTAGAAGCTTAAAATTGAGGTTCTCCTTGTTGATCGAGAACAATGGGCAGTGGTATATCTAGGTACCATTATGACAGGTATGTCGAAGGAGCAATGGGATAAACTTGAGAGAAGGGCAAGGAGTACGATTTGACTTTGTCTTGCAGATTTCGAGCTGCCAAATGTCTTAGGTGCAGACCTAACCAAGAAAGTGTGGGAGAAGTTGGGAAGCTTGTACAAATCAAAATACCCGATAAATAAATTGTTCCTTGGAAAGAAACTGTATCTTCAGAGGCTGAATGATGGGAGTTGGGTAACTGATCATTTGAATGCATTCAATACCGTAATAATCCAATTATCCTCTGTGGAAATTAAAATCACCGAGGAGGAGAAATGTATTAGCCTATTATGTTCTTTTCCAAACTCATGGGATAGCTTAGTCGTGGCTATATGGAGTAATTCAACCACATTAGCACTAGAGGATGTGGTTGCATCTCTATCATCATAAGAAATGAGATGGAAGAACATGGAAGGATCGACCAAATATTCCTTAATGGTGGGATGTCAATCAATTGACAGAGATAAAGGAAAATTCTCTGATAGAAAGTCTAAGTTGAAGGGTGTATATAAATCCCCGGTTTAGTCGATGAGAAGATGCTATAAATGTGGTAAATATAGGCATTACAAAAGGGACTACAAGTTGAAGGCAACATAAGTCAGTACAAGATTCAATGAGAAGCAATCAATTGAGAGAAAGACTACTCCAAATAAAGGATGCAATGTGTATTTGGCATCGATTAGTACAAAGTTGGATTGATATGTTTGGTTGATTGACTCAAGAGCATCCTTTCATATGACACCTCATAGAAAATGGTTCTACGAATATGAGAGATGTGAAGGGGGAGATGTGTTCTTAGGGGGCGAATCGAAAACCAAAATTGTTGGATGGGGAAGAGTCTGACTAATACTATAGGATGGTAGGAGTAGAACCCTTCCAGGTGTGCTACATATTCTAGCTTTGGAAAGAAACCTAATATCTGTCAGCAAGATGAGTGATGCATGAGTGCAAACTCTATTTCAGAAGAATATGTCCAAAATGGTCAAGGGTGTGGTGGTCTTAATGAAAGCATTTAGAATTAGAACCTTATAAAAGTTGTTAGGGAATGTCGACTCAATTGGATGCAATAGCATTGTTATTCTTAAATTCAAATCGACTCGACTCAACTTGAGTTGAGTCAAGACAAACCGACTCGACTATTTTTTGTCAAGTCAACGCGACCATGTTATGGCACTAGAGGATGGGACACATTGGCGAAAAATAACTTCGATCTATGGACAACAAAGGTATGGTTGAAGGTTTTCCTGATTTTAATTCGAAAGCCGATTTTTTTGGACATTGCATATATTGAAAACAAAATCATGTTAGGTTCCCATAAGGGATCAAATTTGTGCAGGTCATAGCTCGTCAAAGGTTCTCTGGCCTGTCCCATAATTGTCCTTCAAAATATTCACGTCCAAAAAAGAGATGGTTTTTAGTTATACTCGTTTTAAAAGAAGTACCACATGGATGTTAAAATTACAGAAAAAGGGTGAGAGTGAAAACTGCCCGTCATTAAGTTATTTTATAAATGACACTGCCATAATTTAATGACCTATGTGCAACAACCTGGACATAGGTAAAGGATTTGGTTGTAGGCGACGGAGTGATGGAGTGACACGGATTCCTAATGCACTCCCGATTATCTGCCAATTCTCACGCGCACGAGCAACTGGTGCCACCTGCTCTCCATGGGCCTTAGATGTCAGTTCAACATGGTCGTTCAGATTCCAAGCTTCACAATGGGCATGCAAGAATCACTGGGCGTTCCTGTCGATAAATTTTTGGAGTAGGTAAAAGATAAAGATAAAAATAAAGATAAAGACTCGTGGTATTTTTCCCTCTTAATGGAAAATAATTTCATTTCCACACAATGAACTGAACAGATCAAGGATTCGGGAATAAACCACCATCGAAATCCCCTGCCATAGAAATTTGTCAGAGAAAGAAAACCAAAAGCTAAAAAAGAGAGAAATCATGAAGTTTTTAAAATTCTGAAATGCAATTTATGAGTTTCTCTGCTTCAAAAGTACGACGGTTCAGTGCTCCAGGTTACGGGTATAGCTGCACTAGAGCTGTAAGCCGCACATGGAAGGCAAACTCGGAGATGTCAAGACTCAAACTTGAGCGCCAATTTTGACTTATGTTTATGTCATGTGCACCTGGAATTTTTTGCCTCTTGGAAGTCATTTCAGTCTAGCTTGATTTGACATTTGGTACAGGCGCTGGAGCTTTTCTCAAGGGGAGGAGAAGTGGTTTTGGTTTTTGAGAGACAAATGTTTTATACAAGAGTATCCCGGTAGTCTGTTTCATATTTTTTGAAGAATGTGGTGGGCGGGGCATTGTTACTGGGATAATATTGATGAACAAAGTGAGGGAATCGTAGTAGAATTTGCTTTAGATTTTTTGAAGAATGCCGCGGGTGGGGCATTGTTACTGGGATAGTATTGATGAACAAAGTGAGGGAATCGTAGTAGAATTTGCGTGGATGCTCAGTAAACGACGACACTTGTAGACTTATGTTCGCCCTACAATGGAGATTCCTTTGGGGTCATGAAGGGTTGTATTCTATCTATGTCCACCTGTTGCCCTCCTCTTTTAGGCTGAATGTCTCCAACACTTATCCTTTCTATCGTTGTGAGATTCCCAGTCAGGTAAATTTTCGACCCATTTTACATTTCTTTCTAATGTTTTGATAGGTGGATTGAATTTTCTTTTTTAAATCCTATAAACAATTTCATTCATTTTTCTTTCTTTATAGAACATAACTTATGAGGTGATTTCATAAGGGCTTTCTAGATTCCATTATAAAACAAAACTTATTTTAGTTTTCTAGTGATATGTATATTTTTTTTTATAATTTAATATGTACCAACCTCTAAACCATTTTAACCTTTTTCTGAACTTTGAAAATTTTGGAGTCGTCCCACTCAAAACCAATCAAAATTTTCAAACCTGCAACTATTATGTTTGATATCAAAGTCAGGTTTGTTGTTTAAAAAAGAGTGTTCTTTGAACCGTATGCCATTATTATTGGTAGTTGAGTAATTGGGAAAGTAATAGGGAAAAAATTGTCCTTCGCATTTCTCATCTGTCATTTGTTAACATTGTTTTCCCTGCGGACCCACTTAAGGTAGTTGATTTTAGGTTTCCTCACAAGTAACCTCTGGTTTAATCATGCGTGTGTCAAGGGGATTTGAAGTTTGTGTGAGTTCATGAAAAAAAATTCGATAAGGTTCTATTTAGCGGTAAATACATGCATGCGTTGAAAGAAAGGATCCTAAAAAGAAGGTATGTGGTTTTTCTTTTTAATTCCAATTTTGTTTTGTTGTTGATCTGTGTGTGTTTTTGAGTTTTATATTTATCAGGTGTTGTATTTTGGGTACATTTTTCCTCTTCCCTCGTGGAAAGACTCATATCTCAAATACCCAAGAAACTTTTTTGTGTTCTCACATTCCCATGAATAATCAAGTGGAGGGGTCTAGCAGTTATTATCACCAAAACCCTCTGGCCCTATTTCTTATTTCATTCTCATTTTGTTTTTAGTTTCCCATTTCTAAGAACATAGTTGGTTGCAAATGAACCATTTCTTGGGATTTTGTACACCTTTTGATGTGCATTCAAATTTGCTCTATGTTTGGGATGCACACCTATAAGTGAGATTTATCAAGTCTTAGTCTAGTGTTGTGAATTTGCAATTTTTTATGCATTGTTAAATTTTTTAACATCCTAAAGATTTGGAAGGATAATGTTTTATTTTTGGGTTTTTTGTTGTTGAAGGATTTTCTTAATTTACACTCTTCAATTGAAGTACAATTATTTTTGTAACTTTTCATTCATGAAGTGTTGGATGATTATATGCCTTTCCAACTCAAATTAAGACTAGCCCTTCAAATTTGATAACTAGTTCCCATATGGAGCGACAATGTGTTGAGGGGTTTGAGATCCCTTTAACTCAACAGCAGGAACCAAGCCCGCTTAAGAGGCCCAATTAGACTCATAAGCGTTTGATGAGTGGTAAGGTTCTTCAGATTTTTGATATGGCTGAAACTATCAATGGGATTTAATCACGACTGATAGATATGTCTTTCTGTGAAACCTTTCCTCAGGCTATGGAATTATCTTTTGGTTCTTTTCTAACATTTGTGAAAAAACGAAAGATGGAGCTTAAACTAAATGGCAGAGGGAAGTTAACATATATTGAAGAAAGTTGGGTGTTGGGATAATCTTTATACCTTAGCATGCAGACAAAGAAGATCTAAACTACTTTAGACTAGCAATAATACCATTTTGAGTTGTAGACATTCAACATCGTCTAAGATAACAGTTGCAGAAAGAAAATATATACGTGACAAGAAGTTAGCGCAGAAAAATATTTTTCAATACTCTACTACCAATCACATGTTAACACAATTGATTTATGTTTATCGATTAGAATAAAAGAACTGTCACAACATTATAAGATAACTTAAATAATATATACAACAACTCTTACTCAACACAACAACACATATTGAATTCAAAGATAGAGATAATCCCCCTTGGTCCAATCACATTCACGCCCCAGATGAAAGACGTGTATTTGGTTCTAAACAAAAAATCTTAATTAAAATAACTTGCACATAAATAATTCTCTTACAATATTCCAGAAAAAGTCTTGCTCTCCAAAAACATCGATAGTTTGTTGGATATTAATGGATAGTGAAATTAAACAAATGCACAAGAATTATTACTTAGTCATCTGATTGTAGGTTGATGCATATTTTCCTTACTACAAATATGTTATGGATTTCTTGATTAATCTCATGAACAATAAACATTTTCCCCCCCCTCATTATCTCATTTTTCGCTAATTATAAACCCCTCACATATCCCATATTCATTTTGTTCACCCCCTGTTCTGATATTGATCACAGCTAAAGAAGATTCTATGTTAGATTGGATAAGAGTGGCAGAATTCTATGTGGATTGCAGTGAGGTTTGTTGGTTTGTTTATAGTTGATTTTTGTTATCATTGAGTAGTGAACATATCTCTTCCCTTTCATTATATCATATTTTCACTAATTACAAACCCCTCATGTATCCCTGAACATTTTTTTCCACCCCCTGCTCATTGATTAACGTTAGAACAATTTGTATGGATTGGATTACATGAGCCTGATACATTCTGAGCCAAATCTATTTCATATTTTTAAGGAGTTGTCATGCATGGTTATTTAAAAGACTATTTGCTAATTGTTAACATATGCAGGATGAGTGTTTTTAGTCAAGGAAGCCGTGGCTGAGGAAACAAAGGTAGAGGTAAATGGAACCGAGGCCGAAGGAGGCTTCGTTTCTCAATACATTTTGATGCTGATTCTGAAGAGTTGGGCCAATTGTTCCATGCTGGATTCTTTAATTGGATTGGACAAGGAATGGTCCAAACGAGGCTTGGAAGGCGTCCCTTCCAAGCCCCTCAAGCCCTTTATATACCAGTGCCTCCTCATGTCTCTTTGCAGTCTGAAGTCCCGGAAAATGATGGGTGGTAGGAGATTGTCCACCCAACAGTCTCCCAACACCGTGGCTGGCCAAAATTATCTTTTCCTGCTCCTCCACCTTTAAACCCCATTGTCCAAGCTGCCCCTAACCATTCGCTAGTGCAATCTTCCCACGCCAGCAAGAGGTTAAATACTGAAGCCCACCATGCTTTAGATAAAGGAAAAGATGCCGCTGCCCCTTCCTCACCCTCCGATGACTCTGACAAATCCGTGTCTTCACGAATGCATCTGAGGGATGATTGGTCCCATGTGATTAGTGAGATAAAGCCTAAAGGCTCTGCCCAACTCAAGGCAATTTCAGAGAAATCAGGAGGTGACAACAACAACCAAGGAAGGGTCGCTTCACAGGATGGAAAATATGGGTCTTAATTTTTATGTCATTTATTGTTTTATGACAGTGGTCTCCATGGAGTTTGGACATCATGTTTTATTTTGGACAACATGTTTCATTTTGGGCAGCAAGTCTTATTTTGGATATATGAGTATTAGTTTGAATTATTTTCACGTTTTATGAGCTAAAATTGTCAAAGGAAAATATGTTTTGAAGGGAGACATAAGGGGTGTGATTGCTTAACGAATGGATTATGTTATGATGTGATGATTGTTATTCACTAAAGGAGTCACAAGGGGGTCCCACCTATTAGTTATTATTTAATTATGACCCTATTATGATTATTACTTTTCCCCCCTTCCTTAACTAAAGTTAGTTAAGGCCTTATGTTAGCTTAACTAATAAGTTAGTTCAACTACTCTAACCAATTCTAAAATTGTTAAAAGCTGAACTAAGGGGAGGAACAAGAGGAGGATAGAAGCACAAAGCATGCTAAGGTTTGCTCTTCGAGTTATGTTGAGATAGTTCAGTTTTCATTCATTCAATAATTCATCATAGCCTAATTCTCTTTTGTGATAACAGGGTCTTATTGTAGACAACAACATTCAGGGCTGAATCAAATCATTCAGACACTTTTTCTTCAGAGGTGTTGATCTATCATTGATAGTCTGTGTAGACTTGTTTATTTGTGAATTAACTTTCATGACTGATAAAGGCTATTGTGCAGAGTCGATTGGGCAACAATCTGTGGCAAGATGATCCAAATTTTAGAGTTCAGTTTTGGTTTTCTGTCAGAGGTCCCTTTGTATGTTCCATCGAGGATTTCTAAGTTTGACTTTGGTCCAAGATTTCTGTGTGAAGTTTTGTAAAGACAATGACTCTTTGGTTAATTGGAATGAAATAAAGGATTGCTTTATGTCTCATATACATTTATTATGATCTTGGTGTCTTTACTTTTGTTCTTACATTTATTTCAGCAACTGATATTTTCAAAAAAATACATAAAAAGTGAATTTCCAGCAAGCTTTTTGTTGATAAAAGACTAGCCTAAGCACTTGTAATTAATACTTGTGAGTTGGGATATATATTTTTGTTGGCTATAGACATAGGGTGATATTCCCGTCTACTTTACTTTAGCCAAGTAAAGTCTATAGATGATTGAGTAAGATCAATTCATATTTTGTCCTCAACAAAGACCATTTACATCAAACAAACTAGAACTAAAAGCATCAAGCACAATGCATATGATACAACAACTACACTAGATAAGGGCCCACCTATTATAACCCTAATTTGCACCAGACATGCTTACTTGGCATCAGGCCATCTCAGAATCCTTCTTTTCCAAAACACTGCTGAACAACTCTTCTTAAAGACACTTTTTATAAATGCCCACACGTTCTGCTCCATTACTGCATGCGTGTACATGCTAGCTGACCCAAAACAACCCGCGTGTACCTACAAAAGCATGAAAAAAGGAAAGTTGCTGACATAACACACAGCTTTGGGTGAGTTAACTAAACCTTCCGGCCATGCATGGCCGAGGGTTCGACCAAATACCTAGCTTCTTCTAGCCTATAAAAGAAGGGGTAGGGATCCCATTTGGAAGAGGAGAATCATAGTAAAGAAACTATACCTGATTGTGCATTCCCTTTGTCCCAACCCTTTAACCATCCTTGTGCAAAGAGAAAGATAGAGCAAAGAAGTTGGAGGACAGTTGAAGAGGAGCCCAAGACCAGGTTCGTGGAGTAGTGGCCGACTTCATCATTGTAAGTTGATTTGTTGAAGTTAATAATAAAGAAGTACTTTTCCAGTCCCACCATATGAGGTTTTCATGGTTTATTGCATATATGTTTATTGAATCTCTAACCCATTAATCTATATATCAAATGCATGTGGAGTTCTTTGTTTGTCTTGTGTGAATGCAGGTCAGCTTTGGGAGGAGAGCTGCAGTCAAAGAGCGATCAAGCATGAAGAAGGATTGATATCAAAGGCTTGAAATAAGGTATGCTCACTTGATATTCTTAACTACGTGCTTGCTTGAGAATAATGGGGATTAGGTCTGGGAAGACGGTAGAAAGTAGGAATCTTTAGGTTTTTTCTGCATGCATAATAAAACCCTAAGTGCTATTCCATAGAGGGATTTCCCACTCACAAAAGAATTGGCGACCATACTGGGAAAATCTCTAGGGTTTCTGGGAATATTTTTGGGTATTTTTAAGAACTTGTTTCATTTCTTGTTTTTAAAGTTTCTGCAAAAGTCTAAGCTAACAGAGATTCTGGTCTTCCATACCAGTTATCTTTGTTTCTTTGCTTGACTGTATTTTTTTTTTCTTCCGAGACCCACAGAGGTACATGTGGCCTGTATAAGGTCTGCACACATGTATCCGCGCCCTGCATTCTCACAGCCCGCATGTACACGCTAGCTGAGGAAGTGTCAGTCACGTGTATGATTCCAGAAAATTTCTTTCAGAGAGGCAGTCATCCTCTTCCTTGTCAGAATTAGTCCTTCTCAGGGGTTTTCTGGAACTCTTTCTAGTCTTTGTTGTTTGTAGTCTATAGCTTAGGTTTCACCTCAAATTGGTTTGTTCTATGAAGTTTTCTTTGAATTGTTTTATTTTTTTTGTTAAAGTAAGTGTCTGAGTCTTCAA
>JASDQU010010107.1:387715-401350 GCA_032191745.1 Picea mariana | reverse complement strand
CCGGAAATGGCATGACAAGCACTATCCATCTAGGATAGTTTCACCAACAATTTCCTTGATCTTCATCTCATTATTGCACATACAAGCATGGGTCCTCCAACCATTCTTCTAGGATAACTCAATCCGTAAAGCATCTTCCCGTGAGGGCTTTCACCATAAGGGGACCAATTTGGAGTTCATCCATTTGTGCACCTTATCAATCATGATAAGAAAATGATGAGACCAAGGGTCTGCCAACCATTCTTCTAGGATAACTCAATCCACAAAGCGTCTTCTCGTGAGGGCTTCCACCATAAGGGGACCACTTTGGAGTTCATACATTCGTGCACCTTATCAATCATGATAAGACAATAATGAGGCATCTATACATTTTTCCAACAATGCATCATATACCAATGAAACCATAACGATCCATCTTCATCATGTATCAATGACAACTCATTAATCCATCTTCATCTATGCATTCTCATCAAGGAAAATACATATTATATTACATCAATCATCAATCAATCAATCCTTTGACATCAATAAATCAAACCATTGGCATCAATGACAACATGATCCAACAGTTTATGTATAAGAAATAATGCAATTATAACGAATAAGAGTACAAATGAAATGGTGCTATGTTCAAACAAATATTGTAAACAACTACCTGGAAAAATCATTGCCAACATTGTGTGCTCCCTCTTTATTGACATCCAAGAATGAAGGTTATTGTTTATAAAAAAAATAGGCCACACTTAGTAAATAGACATGATCTGACCAAATGGATTGACACCATCAATTGCAAATGAAAGCCTAACATTACAAGGTTCTTCTTTAAAAATTGGCCATTTTTCTTCAATGTACCTAAATGCAAAAGCATCTGCAGGCATTCGAAGAACACCATATTCACTTTTGTGTCATGCATGGTAATCCATAAATTGTGCTATGATTTCACACCTGAACAACCGCTGCAAATGTGGAATTATCATAATATGACAAAGAACCTTGTGAGGCACCCTTTTTTTTACCTGATCAGTTCGATATCTACTGATTTGACATTGTGAGCATTTATTTTCCGGTGCATATTGTCCATAATATATAATATTATCATTAATACATGTGTCAATATCTTGATACTCTATTTCAATATCTTTCATAATGGCAGATAACTCTCGGTATGTGCAAGGTAAATTATTTGATGGTGGTAAGAAAAATTCACTTAACAATCTACAACATAAAAATAACTAGTTAAAGTAAATAATAGTAATCAAAAATATCGCATCTTTAATATATTACACATTAATTGACACTAAAAAAAAAAGTAAAAAAAAATTGACCTTTACATAGATGTGACGAAATATATCGTTATGTACCTTAAGATCTGTATGAGACAAGTGTTTGACAAACCATTAAATACCTTCAAGTTCACCAACAACATTATAGTTGAGAGAACATTTGTTCTTGAGCCTTCATAAAGTGGTTGTTATGCCTTCTCAAGCAAAGGTATATCATGAATATCATCAAAGTTTTCATCCTCATCGATAGGAGCAAAGATGTCTTGGATCAATCTATTTGCCCCATCATCTGGCTCAACAGTATTATTGGTGTCATCTTCTAATTCCATAGAATTAACTTGATCATGATGATCTTCAATATCCATACGACCATCTTCCTCAACCTATATAGTTGTATGTATACTACTACTAGGCACTTCATATTCATCCGGCGACAGACACCTAAGAGTATTTACCTTTATAATTACAAAAATTCATCAATAAAATTAGTGTATCTAATAAATATTAAAACAAAAGAAAATTTAATAAATATTACAATCAATACAAAGAGTACAATATATAATAATATTGAATAACAAACCACAGGACGATATGAGAACCCCCATTTAACGTTCCCATATTTCGAACAATGTGGCTTAATTGTTTTAAATAGAAGTCTTCTTTTGTTAAAGCCCCTACATTTATTACAAGGGCATTCAAGTTTCACATTTTTCCTTGCCTCCATTGTCACCTTTAACCTAGCAATCTTCCTTTCATTTTCTTCATGATGCGTAATTTTGTTATTATTATTTGGCATTGGAATTTCCTATTACAACAAAAACCACTATAGATGCAATATTAGTACAATATACCAATTTTTTCTTACAGTATAGATGTTGTCGAATATTAACCCCATTTGTACGTCTAGAGTTAATTAAGCCATTGTTTTCATTGATTTACTAAATGTTTATAAGAGTACTAGTCAACAATTACTCAAGAGATCAAAATTAGTCATATAAATATATGCATTTTTACCACATAAGCTTCAAATCTTCACTTTAAGAAAGTAAGTAAATCATTAAACAATTGTAAAACAGAACTAGGCTAATATAAGAAATTAAGTAGACATGTTCATATCTTTTCCACAAAAATTATTTGTTCGGTTATGTCATGAGTATTTAAAACAAGACAAAGAGATATTAAAATTTTATGATTTAACCTTCAGAGTACATCCAAAATCCAAGCTATATAAATCAAGAATTCGATGTGAAACAAGGCGTAGGTCATAGAAAATAGACTATTACATGCATTGAATAATGAACAGACGATTAAGATTTTATAGATGTCGCAACTACCACTAAATTGTTGAAATATCTAACTTTTGCCGCACGTCCAACGATAGTCAACCAAGTCAAACTTGACTTAGTCAATGATCGTTAAGCACTTTCAAATGGCTATTGATGGAGACTCCCACAGGGATCTCAATACCCACAGGTGCAAAGTTATAATAAAACTCTACACAACTCAATATCGAGCTGCTCTTGATTATGTTCTCGAGCCCAATCACATCTTAACTGTGTAGAAGTGCTTATGTCGCGCTCTCTGCCTATTGTGTTGTCTTCCTTAATAAACCCCGAGCTTCGTTTAACATTTTTTCACTAAGCCCATTTGTTACCACACAACCAGATGTTGCGACCGAGTGCTTATTCAATTATGTGCTCCCACTTGGCGCTAAGCCCTTTTCCTTACCTCTCATGACCAAATGTTGGATGTTGTAGCAGATTTTTCCACTCTCCATGCATCTTGCTTTGATGGCCTTCCATTTCCCTCTGCAGACTTCATTTGCCCTTTTTTATCATTCCATAGCTAAAAATACACTTTTTTGTCCATGTACGCGACCTGCCAGTTAGACAACTCACGTACATACACAAGCTGCTCCATCACATCTCGCGTACATCGGGTTTGGTTCTCAAAAAATAAAAAATAAAGGGTCGGGTTTCCATGCCATGTCACATTATCTATGATCCTTGACCTTCCATATACTGGAAACGCTCTGACTCGACCCTTTAGTTCCATTTGGAGGCTATAAATTGAGCCATATACAAGCCTTGAAGGTATTCGACAATTCAATAGAGGATTGAGAGAAAAGACACTCTGAAGAAATTTCACCTCAATTGAGTTTGCATCCCTTCATCCTTAAAAGTCTGAACTTCTTGTGTTCATCCCCCAAGCTCTTCCTATCTTGTGATGCAGAAATTCATCGACTCTCACTTCTGATCTTGCCTTTGTGGAGGACTGAAGTAGTGGAGGCCAAGCTGGAGGGACTTAGTTTCTCGATTCCAATATGTGTCGTTACAGAAGTTTGTCACCTATGTACTTATGTTGATTACATTAACAGAAATACTCTTTTCTCATCCAATTGATATCTTGAAAATATTTGTATTGTTTTCCATAAGTGTATTTGTTATTGTGTATCTTGGTTGTTGAGGATAAGTTGCAGATTTAAAGATTTGGGTCGTGTGCTCAATGGTGGCCTTCTTCGGATGTCTGGACGAGGTAGGATTCTAGACTTCTCTTGTTATCATTTCATTTATATAGCATACTTGAGATTAGAGTTTATTTTTGGGTGTTGTTCCGTCTGTTCTGGTTTTCCCATAGCCATAGAGAGATTTTCCTCCTAACACTAAAATTGAGGACTTATCGGATGTCAGAATACCGGAACCTTCCCAAAATGACGTGAAATTACCTCTCATCATATTGATCTGGTGGATTAACTCATGGGCAGCTCTGCAACCTGGGATCAATCTAGATCGTTGATCAAGCTTCCAAACTGGTGGTTGGATCCACTTCGGGATATTGATATCAGATCACCAATGTTCCTCCTTAATATGTTTCAAAACCTTTCCCCGATCCGATATGACATGGTTTCTACGTCACTTTCCGCGTGTCGCCTCCTGTGTGGACGCCTCTATGTCGGCATGACGTATATTGGGCACTGGATCACTGAAGGTTCTAACTCTGATATTTGCAACATAACGGGAAAATTTCGTTGGGATATCAACGGGCATTTAAATTTTTGATGATCTTTGAGAACACAAAATCTGACTAGTCAAAGTGATATTGCTTTTGTATGTCAATGAACGTGTGCATTTTAGTCAGTATATGGACGAAATTTTGCATTTTCGTCGCTAGACAGATGCATGTTTGAACTCTCGTTATAGTGACAACCATACCTTGTTGAAAAGAAGTGTAACTTTTGTCAAAATATGGCTCTCTAACATTGTTATAGTGGCGTAGTGAGAAGGGTCGTCGAAAGTACGACGAACATCAGGGAGGGCGAAAAAAAATTATTGAAAGAGTGGTAATTTGAGCCGGTATGATTAATTTAACTCGTATCGTCATAATATTTTGTCGAATTTTGACCCCATATGTATTAGTGTGTTAGTTCCATATTCTTGTTGGATTACCTCTATGTATTTTTCGACTTGAAGTTTGGGGAACTTATGGGGATCCCAAATGCCATAGTCCACACACTTGAGCAAGGATACCTTTCTGAATGTAGGGCCTTTGAATGGTACATCGTAGGGTAGCACTAGATTGGGAATTGGTTGTTCCTTTGTGTCCTTAGCCTTTGGTCATGCATGAGGTTTTCTTAATGATTCCATATCAGTGATGGTGAAAATGAGGCTGGAATGTCACAGGAAGGATAGGATACTTGGGTCTATGAATGCTTTACTACAAGGGAGATGAAGGAGTATGTTCGGAATGTAGAAAAGAGGTAAGGAATTGGAATGCAGTGATACTTATTAAAAGGATGAAACCATAATGACACATGGCTCTTCATGCATGCAGATTGTTTTCCCCATATTTTCCTTGAGTGGGTCTGCACCATGTCCCATTCTAGCCGTTAGATTTTTCGTTCTGGACATTGATCAACCATTGTCACCTTAATGTCAAGATTTTCACTGGTCCTTGCAATTAACTCTAGATTTATTCTGAATCTGGAAAATCATCCTCTTGTGAGTGGTATTAATGAGCCCATATTCCCGAAATTGGATGAAGTTGGCACAGTATATCTACCTATCACATCGACCGTTATTATCACAAATTTATTGTCACTAGAAAATCTCCTAAATTAATGATGACTTATATGGCACCACACATGCGCGAGTTTTAATCTTCGGGGGTGACACAGATGTTCTTTTTCACCCCGACATTATTTCAATTATGGATTAGTTGGAGGCAGTGATCCTTGATGGGTCACAAGGTGTTCTCATTCGGGTGCAACCATTCAACTTCTACTAGGGAGGTATGATACTAGGCTTGGCGAGTTCTAGTAAGATCCATTGATTAACCAATTCCTCTAAAGTGATGCCCAAGACATTTGTTTTCCTAATGGGGTTGGGGAAGAGAAGTGTAGGTAACATCTCTTCATAGGCTATTGAGGGAGTATCCATGTCCATTCTCTGTGTATGTGACTTTTTGTCCTTTCCGGTGAGGAATCGGGGAACTCAGGATATAGAGTGTTTCTTTGGCACCACGCGTTGGACGTTCATATACCAGTTGTGCATGCCACACCACTATTTAGCTATCCATATCCTTTCGCATGGGAAGGTGTATCGATGAAATTCTGCATCTATTTTGAATCTTTCCCACATGGATTCTTCGATAGCTTCCCATTCTCGATAAGGATCCCAATGCACATCCCACCATCATGTAGGAATTCCTATGAGCACAGTGTCAAGGACATGTGCCCTATGATGTTCATCTTACCTTAAGCTGGAGTGGGTTCTGTTACCCCCCATTTATAGGGGTAACTAAGGAGATGATGTCTCGAGGCCCTTAGGTTGCAAACATGGAGTACTAAGAGATAGACCATCAAGCAAAGCCCCACATCACACCACCCATCACCATGAGATTCATGGTTTCACCATTCACCACACCAATTTGGCTCACAGAGGATGACAGGTCTTTCTCCATGAGGTAATGATTCTAGTGTTGTGGTAAGAATCATTTTAATAAATGAAGCATTTGGATATGTTGCAAAGGGTCCTTTCTTGATTTTGAAAATGTTTTCTTGGAAATTATGATCGTTTCCTTGTTTCACCTTGGTGGTTGACATTGTTGTCCTAGTAAGTGGTCACCCTCAGGGAAAGGATTACTACTAGGGGGTTTCCTTGATGAGTCACTGTACCACTCCCTCATATACTTTCCACTCTCCATGTTTATTTCCCTTTGTTTCCTCATATTTTGGGTTTTCAGGCCACATTTACCCAAGAAGGGCTTGTAACTCATTTCATGGGAAGAAGGGGTTAAAGGCCTAGACACTTGTAGCTAGAAAAAGAATATAAGAGCCAATTATAAACCTTCCATAAGCTTGCCCAGGGATCCTGAGAACAATGAAATGTTTCTCACAAAACATTGAGGGAACCGTAAAAAAATAACTAATTAAACATGCCAACCAAGGTAGAGCATGTGTGGGAAATGTTTTTCATGCTTGGGTAGAAGTCCCACACACCATCTTCAACATGGGGAAGCACAATGTGACTAGGGTAGAGTTAAGGTGGGAAATTTTTTTCATGCTTAGGTAGAAGTCCCACTTTAGCTTCAACCTGGGAGCACTCTAATAAACTAATGGGAAAAAAGGGCTTGGAAAAATGTTGCATCATGGATGAAGGGCAGCACACCCTCTACAAAGGCACCCATAAATGAGACAATATGAGCCCTTGTATGTCAAGAAAACCCATGCCAAAAATTATTACCCCCCATCCACCTCACACTCTTCACATGACTTAGAGAGGGTCCACTTAGGAAACACTCCTTAACTTGGGGAATGATTCACCCAATAGGTCACCATGACAACCCTCCCATGCCTAAATTTGGCAAGTTGTATAAGGTCTTTGAGAATTTGTTTATTTTGAGAGGGGGTAATTGATGCACATGTTCAGGTGGTTATTGTATTATATATGGCTTACTTGACATGATTCTTGTGACTTGTGAGCCCTTGGAGGGTGAATTTGTTTGTCTTTGCAGAACCTTGATAGGTGGAAGACATTTTGTGAAGGCACAAGGTCACTTGGACCTTCACTTGGGGCTTGAATCCCAAAATATGGATGATACGACCTTGCTCCTTGGACACCTAGGTCAGAGACGTTGCCTTTGGAGGCACTTGAGGATACCCTACAAGTGAGTTGATATCCTTCCTAGCCCCAACAACTTGCCTTTGGAGGCCTTACACTGCACTTATGAGGTATGATGTCACATGTGGAAGGTTAGGGTTTGATGGTGTTGGTGGTGTTGATGATGACTTGGCATGATTTGGTTGAGGGAGGCCCTTGAACATGGAGACCAAGCCTTTGTAGGCCCAATGACTCCCTCACACTGCTCAACGACTTGTTCAAAGTGCCAAAACGTCACCCTTTTAGGGCATGACATCATTGTTTTGGGGTTATTTCTTATGTAAAGTTAAATTTTCATTTGTCAAGGGTCAATTAGAGGAGTTTGGCATCCCTAAATTTTGTTTTACCCTAACTAAGTGGACAAACTTTGTTTACATGATATTGTATAAATAATGATCATTTCATTTCATTTTAGAGAGCAACTCACTTGAGAGTTTAGACTCTCTGGGCTAAAATTTTCGCCCCTCTTGGGAAAATCACATCTCTCTCTCTTGTGAAATCCTTGGATGCTTAATACTTGTATTTTGGAGCTGAAGTGGTGTGCTATCTCTCTTGCTACTTGATTCTTGCTTTATGATGGAATATGCTTGGTAGATGAGGGTTTATCATTGCTATCTCTTGGAATTGCTAAGGAATTTATGCATATTGTTAGTGTTTCTTTCTTATTTCATGGTTGTTCTTGTTTAAACCCTTGGAGGAGTATAAGGGCATACACCCTCCACCAATTCTATCATAATTTTCTTTGAATAATCCATTTCAAAGGTTGTTAGGAGGAGTAAAATGGCTTACACCCTCATAGATTTATCTTGTTGGATGTACTTGCTATAGGGAGTAAAATGGATTACACCCCTAGAGAAGTAGTAGGTTAAACCTTACACAAGAGACCCCATACCCAATTGATAAGGCACTAATCTCAAATTGCATTGGAGATATAATATTGTTGCATTAGAAAATGTGAAATCAAGAGATATTTCTTTTGTTCAAGTTTGAAACTTTTCTTGGTGTTATAAGCTTGCGTATGCCCTAAGGGAATCTAGCTTAGCCTTGTAGTTTTCTTTCTGTAATCAAGTGAATGCTACAGCCATTAGAGCTATATAAAAACACATCTCTTTTCATCCATTGCTCACTTACCAACCACTGAAATTTACTTGTGAACTTCTATTATTGTTCTATTGCTCATTGTCTATCTTTTTTATAGTTTACTTGTTCATTTCTGTGGTTGGAATTTGTTGTTGTAGAATTTGTTTGTGACAGACACTTGGTTTTAATAATAAATCACTGATAATATCCAATAAACAACCCTAAATGCCATTAATTTCTTGCTATATTCAGTGGAATTTAAACTAGTCATTGCTAGCTTAGTTTCTAATATATTTCACTTGAATTTTGGCAACATAGTTTGCAGTCATTGCAAGTGTTCTTAGCTGATATAAATCTGATATATTGCCACAATTTTGGGACAGCAAGGTTTCTTTCTTGAGCCCCTTTGATATCGGATTGGTTTTATGATCATTTGTTTTGTTTCGGGAAGGTCTAACATTGCCTTGCAAGTGCACAACACTTGGCAACCATCTACCCTCATTCAATACTATTTTCCAAACCATCATTTCATTTCAATCTTGACCTATATGGGTTTCACTTATCATCTCTTCATTTTCCATCTAAATCCCCCTAGGTTCATTAGGATTCCCCCCTTGAGGTGATTTCATCATCTCTAAAGCAAGGGGAGTATCTATCTAGGTGACAGTGGGTAGGTACTCTCGTATTTGTCACACTCTTGTGGTTTGGGTTGGGATTTTCCCAACCTACAATTTGTGTGATAACATGTTTCGCATGGGTACCTTGTAGACGCCACTTTCATCAACTTATTCACTTCCTAGGTGACCACTTCAGGTCAACTTGATCCAAAATGGATCATTAAATAATTTATCATCTATCTTGGTACTTTCTAGGTTGGAAAATTGGAGGAATTGGCTTACAAGGCCCATTTTAGGGGTAGGTTCTGATTTGCTGATTTAGGGTTTGAAACCTTCCAAATTTGGTTTGGGGAATAAAATGGCACTTTTGGGGGTCAAAAAATTGTGAGCTTAGTTTTATTCTCTCAAGATTTTTCTAGAGACCGGAATATTTCCAATGACACAAAAATCACCTCAATGAGAGTTTGTATGCAAACATTATGTCTGCCTAAAGTTGACCTACCATGTTTTCCACCATGGTACCAAGTGGATTCCATGTCATCCCCATCACTCACACATGTGGGTCTAGTCATGTGTGGACTTTCAAGAATATTCTAGAGAGTCCAAAACCCTAACACTAATTAAGGGATGAGGCATGCAAAAACCCTAACCTTAACCCTAGAAGACTATGAGACTATGTTAAAAATTGGGCCACTAGAAAGAGAAGAGGTTCCATTATTTTGGTATTGTTATTATTCCATAGTTGAGCAGAGCATTTAGGAGTAATATATTGAATCATAAAAGAGGAGGTAGAATATTTTGTAGCAACCATTCAGGTCACATTGTCCATGGAAAATCCATAGTGAGTGCCCCTTTCTTTGTACTTGCATTTCATAATTGAGAAAAAAAATGAGTAGAGAATAGGCCTCAACTTCTAGCTAGGCTTCTCCAATATTGGGTTTCCCAGGTCACATCTTGTGTTCAATTGTGTGGATGGTGAATTCATTTTCTTATTTCTTTCATTTTGGTTTTAGTTATTTCCATAATTTTAGGCACAATGCTAGTAATATTAAATCTGGGATCTAAGGTAATAAACTAGATAATAAGTGATTTCATAATATTGTAAGATTTGTTGTGACAAACTGTTCCATTAGAATATCCATGGCATTTTACAGATCACAAATCATCTTGAACCTAAGGTTGTTTGTACCATATCTTGTATTGTTTTTTTGTGCATCTTTGTGTTATTGAAGTGCACCCTTAGATGTAGTTAAATGTTTTCCAACTGTTTGGCCAAACATCTCACAACCTGTAACAACACTTTCATGTTGTATTCAATTGCATTCACCCAAAATCCAACATGTTGTATCCTTCTCTTAACTTAAATATATTTTGTAACTACCTCTAATGATTATTGGAAGTAGGGGAATTCCATAAACACATATTCCAATAAGTGATGCATGGGATAATCACCAACCTTACAAACACCATTTTCACCAAGTATTGAGAATATTTGATACCACATGTTACAACCCTATAAAACTCACCCAATTTTGTTTCTTTTTTGGCATCCATAGGATGTCCAACACTAGATTTCTTCAATCCTGTGACTCAGTCACCCCGGATTGATCACACCCAAATTGTACCTCTTCAAATAAGACCTAACCTAAAATGACCATATTATGTTAGTAGTTGCCCAATCATTGTCTTCAAAATATCCCAATAATACAACCTTTAACACAACAATTATATTACAACACTTAGAATCATTCCACCATAACATCAAAGTAATTAGGGCAATGCCCTAGCTTGGCACCTTAAACTTTATTAGAATAATTATATAGCTAGGTATTACAAGAGCAAGTTTGGCCACATGCCACAACCTTGCACAAGTACAAATAGACATAAACATCACTAACCTTGAGGCCACCCTACTTGCATAGAATACTCCTAAATCACCCAAGCTTACCCACCTATAGGTCCCTTTCTTTAGTCTGCTAAAATGCCACATGTCTAAGTCACCCCCTTGCTCAACCCCTAAGCTTATCTATCTTTCAACATGACACGGTTCACTCTATATTCAATAGTTTGACCATGCTCTATATATGGTGAAGTTTCTCTAACCATTTTCCCCACAACTTATGGTGCCTTTTCACATCATCCCACATAAGTGGACCCAAGGCCTTGGCATAATCCCATTGCACTTCATGGAAGTTGCAACAAGCTCCCAAAACCATGGCACAGAACTCCAACAAATGTCTAATGGTTTTGTTGTTCCACCTCCACGATGTCTCCATATTCATGAATGAATCCTAGCTATGCACCCTTCAAATGCAACACACTAAAACTTATAGCATGCCCTAAATAGTTCAATATGTTCATAAAGCATGGTGTTCCCACTAGCATTGTAACCTTATGGTGTGTGTGGGTGTTATGCAAGATTTTCGATTTGTTTGTAATGATTGAATTTTCTCTAATGGCTAGCTATTGACAAATTGCACTTTAGTAATAAGTGATGAGATCCCCTTTAGTAACTATGATCAAATTATTGGATACCCTCTAGCGAGACTTTGAGTGTTTATTATTTTTAGTTGGATTCCTTTTCCAAGATGACTCCTTGTTTGAAATTTACTTACCATTTGACAGATGTAGGACCTGAAGAATGTATATATCCTTGATGGTTGATGATGAGTAATATTTATTTGATATGATGTTTATATGATGATGTGTTGATGTTTTAGTCTAACTGGTAGAAGATGGTTTTATGGAATCTCCATCCCCCCGTGCTTGCCTCCACTAATAATTGAGTATGATGAACCTAGACACATGTGTGATTGTCCAGGTTATGATAAATACTAACATTTCTTAATGGAAATATTAAATATTCTTGATAATGAATATGACGCATTGGTAACTAATGGATTATGGTTATCATGATTATTCCTTAATGGTGTGGTTAAAATTGCATATATATTTATTGTCCAACATACTTTTTGATGTTTCAATACTATGGATATCAGTGATAATATTGTTGGAGAAATTTCTATTTTCGGCACACTAGTTCAGTGGGAGTTAACTGACTAGTTCTAGTTTAGACTTTCTAATCTTAGACCATCACTATTATGCATGCATTCCTAATTATAGGATATCATTGCCTATATGAGTGAATATCACTCACTCATTGATAGGATCATAATATGCATTGATTCTCATTCTTCATTGTGTATCTCTCTTCCTTTTCTTGATAAGCTTTGTGTGTGTGTGCTTTAGCTAAGTCTCCTATGCAGGTTTCCATGAAACACTGACATGGTATCAAAGTCGAGCTGCTTGGAGCAACCCAGACAAGCCAGAGAAGAGAGAAAGAGTCCTTGAGTAAACCTATTTTCCGCAATCATCGCGGCCTATCCCTATCGAAAGGTGCAACGATTGGAATCGTCACGGCCTATACACAGCCAAGGTGTGACGTCGTCATACTGTGTTATTCATCTCCAGTGTGACAATTCAGTTTTTCACAATCGTCGCACTATTTCCTTCACTAGGGTGCGATGATTTAGCATCGTCTCACTTTATCCTTCTCTAGGGTGCGACGATTCAGCAGCCCTCCAAAAATTGGTTTTCTGCAGTAAAATTGTGATATCTCGAAATCCACGATCTGGGTCAGGCTGAATTTTTTACCAGAGACGTATAACATAGGGATGTTCATGCTCACCACAAATATCCAAAACCCACATCATATTTTAGGATATATAGTTGTTTTATCATATCTATATATGTCGTAGAACCGTGAGTCATATCTCGGAGTCCACGATCTGGGTTTTCGAGATCTTTTTAGGATCAATAGTAGGTATGGAGACGATTCAACTTTTTCAATCAAGTTTGGTGATAATACTCACACCGTACAACTATTTTGAATGGAATCCGAAGGCCGCATTCCAACTCAAAAGAAAAGGACTATATAATTTGACGATGGCAACAGAAACAGAACCTACATCAGCGCTTGAGAAGACTAGATGGATGAATCGTAAGGATGAGGCCACAGGATTACTTATTGAGTTAATATCCATTGATATATGGTTTCATGTTGTCACATGAAAGACTCCAAACGAGATCTGGACCACCTTGGAAGGACTCTTTGGAAAGAAAGATGACATGTGAGGTCATATGCTTGAGGTAAAGTTGAATACCTTAGACCCTAAAAGTTTTGATAATATACAAGGTTTCTTTACTAAATTTAAATCTTTTCTATTAAGCTTGAGCGAATGTGGTATTGACAAATATACAGAAGGGAAACAACTTATTCTAACAATATTGGCCAAGCTAGGACCAGAATACGATGTATATGTCTCCAATTTCCATTCTGGCAGATGTCTTTTTGGAGCAAATTGGAAAATGCCTACGATGGCTCATTTCATTGAGTCTCTCACACAAGAGAAGACAAAACTCATACAGATGGGCCTCATGAGAGATCACAAATCACATGCACTCACCATGCATGATGGAAAAGGGTCATCCAAACAG
>JASDQU010010107.1:368491-381822 GCA_032191745.1 Picea mariana | reverse complement strand
ACCCGAGGATAGCGCACCAACAAGAGCTGATCAGATAGTCCAAACCCTAGCCAAGAGATATTCCAAGCCAAAACGTAACTGCTAGCTACAGTAGCTGCACCGGCAGCTCTCCTCAAACCTGTGCACAAAACTGGGCACTACAGTGTGCACAAGTGCTACTCTGCAATTCTGAGACTACCTGCCAGAATGAAGACTGGCCTCCTGTATTTATAGTAATTCTGGCTAACTGCTTGGGCCGACTTCTCATTTTGGGTATCTGTCTGTTCAGTGTATTATTATTTCTTCTAGCCAACTTCTTCTCTTGGAGGCTAATAACCTAATATAAGTTATCTTCTTGAGCCGACAAGTCTTCCAGGGTTATTAGCCAACTCATTAGGGTTTCTCTTTCTTCCCGGAGTATTCTATTCTCATCAGGTTTACACATGGAGGTAAATACCTCCCACAACTACCATAATATCAACAGGAGTAACACTAGTTTAGTGGGAGTTAACTGACTAGTTCTATTTTAGACTTTCTAATCTTTGACCATCACTATTATGCACACATTCCTAATTATAGAATGTCATTGCCTATATGAGTGAAGATCACTCACTCATTGATAGGATCATAATATGCATTGATTCTCATTCTTCATTGTGTATCTCTCTTCCTTTTCTTGATAAGCTTTGTGTGTGTATGCTTGAGCTAGGTCTCTTGTGCAGGTTTCCATGAAACAATGACAAATATTGAATATTCTTGATGATAGTCGGGTAGTTGTGATAAACCTTGATGAAGATTAATATGATTTGTCATATTATAATGTGATTCACCCTCATATGATTCTTACATATGTGGATACCCTGTTAGAATCCACTATGATTATGCGTAGATGCATTGTTAGGATGTGGATTATGTGGATGCCCTGCTAGAAATTTATTTCATGATATGTATGCACATGTGTTAGATACCTTGTCATTAGAGTGATTTCATATTATGATTGATGTTGTGTACATGTGTTATATACCTTACCATTGGAGTGATCTCATATTATGATCGATGATGTGTACATATGATTGGATACCTTGGTATGATTGATTGGATACATGTTATGATTATTGGTATGATTGGATACCTTGTTATGATTGATTGGATACATTTCCTATGATACAATTTAGGATGTATGCACATGTTGGATGACTTGATATGATGTATACTTGTATCGAGTACCTTTTCCATTTAATTTGGTTTATGGTTTATGTTTGGTTAATGAGATGCCTCATGTGATGGATTATGATAATGATGTTGTATTTACACATTGATATGTTGGATGGACTAACCTATTGTAAGTTGAGATCTTGGTGGAAATAGGGAAAGTGCACTCAAGGGAAGGGATCTTTTCTCAATGAGGATGGATATATAATCCTAATTCTTATGAGGCTTGGGAAATCGGAAAAGACTTGTGAAAATGACCACCAAAGTTAACTCAGACAAATGGATAGAAGGGGAAAGGATTTCATTTCACTTTTACCTTGCCTTGGACACATGTAAATTCACCCTCAAGCCCAAATTTTTCCATTGCATGAGTAAAGGGAAGGCCAAGAGACAAATCTTGGGGAAAAGGTTACATTAGGATGGATCATAAAAGAAGTGACATGTCCATTGTTGGGGGTTGGATAGTTCATGAGGACATGCTATGTGGAGCTACGTAGGATTGATGCACTTGTGTATGAGGATGTTGGTTTGGAAAAAATCTATGTCTATACCAACCATGGTTGTGTGGATCAAGGGGCTAGGAGTGTACCTGCAACAAGAAGGGGTGCTAAATCTTAGTGTGCCTAGCTCCTTGTGTGTTTAGTTGGGCCCAAATTGTAGGACACCATTGTTGGGTGATTTTGATCACCAGCTGAATGTGGTATTAAGATCCTTTCAAAGTAGGATGCCACTTTTTTTTGGTTGTGATCACCAGTTGGAGGTGGTAGTAAGATCCTTGCAAAGCAAGACACCACTATTGTGTGGTTACAATCACCAACTGGTGGTGGTAGTAAGATCCTTGCTTTAAGTGGGGCACCATTTTTGTGTGGTTGTGATCACCAAATGAATGTGGTAGTAAGACCCTTGCACACCATAATCCCATGGAATTTGGAGGTGTTGCAAGTCTGGGAGCCTCTCTACCACACCAAGGATGAACTAATTGTAAGCATGTTGATTTCGTCATAAGCAGTTGGATGAAATTCTTAAGAACGTTATGAATTTTTGGTTCATATCCTCATTGATATTGATACCTGCTCAGGGGGAAACACCTATGAAGGTGGTTTCATTTGTTGGGTGGAAATTGAACCCTTGGTGTGTTTTCCCCCTCTATTAATGAAGACTCATTTGCATAATCTTGTTGGAGACTGTTGGTGGGAGTTGGAGAATAGCTAGCTCAACCTTGTACTTTTGTAAGCTATAGGCTAGAGGTATTTTGTGTTTGAGTATTTAATTTGTACAATGTTGGTATTTAAAATGGATTATTTAGTTGCATGTTCCTTATGGGCCTTAGGCGGTGTTGTGAGTGGGAAATCCCTCTATGGACTAGCACTTAGGGTTTTATTATGCATGCAGAAAAAACCTAAAAATTCCTACTTTCTATTGTCGTCCTGGACCTAATCCCCAATATTCTCAAGCAAGTATGTAGTTAAGAAGATCAAGTGAGAATACCTTATTTCGAGCGTTTGATATCGATCCTTCTTCACACTTGATCGCTCTTTGATTGCATCTCTCCTCCCAAGGTTGACCTGCATTCACACAAGACAAACAAAGAACTCCACATGCATTTGATATATAGATTAATGGGTTAGAGATTCAATAAACATATATGCAATAAACCATGAAAACCTCATATGGTGGGATGGGAAAAGTACTTATTTATTATTAACTTCAACAAATCAACTTACAATGATGAAGTCGGCCACTACTCCATGAACCTGGTCTTGGGCTCCTCTTCAACTGTCCTCCAACTTATTTGCTCTATCTTTCTCTTTGCACAAGGATGGCTAAAGGGTTGGGACAAAGGGAATGTGCAATCGGGTATAGTTTCTTTACTATGATTCTCCTCTTCCAAATGGGATCCCTACCCCTTCTTTTATAGGCTAGAAGAAGCTAGGTATTTGGTCGAACCCTCGGCCATGCATGGCCGGAAGGTTTAGTTAACTCACCCAAAGTTGTGTGTTTCGTCAGCAAATTTCCTTTTTTCGTGCTTTTGTAGGTACACATGGGTTGTTTTGGGTCAGCTAGCATGTACACGCATTTAGTAATGGAGCAGAGCACATGGGCCTTTATAAAAAGTGTTTTTAAGAAGAGTTGTCCAACAGTGTTTTGGCAAAGAAGGAATCTGAGATGGCCTGAGGCCAAGTAAGTATGTCTGGTGCAAATTAGGGTTATAACAGATGCCCCCTAATGTGTGAGGTCAGAAGAGCATATGATGGCCGAAATACATTAACAATCTTCACCAATGTGCCGAACAAGTGAGCCCAGGTACCACAAATCAGGAGGTGTCGTCTGCAAAAAATAACAATTGTCTCATCGAGGCAGGCATACCCATGCTTGAGATAAAATGAAATCATGGCTACCAATCAAAAACACTGTAGATCCATGTAATATAACTATATAAAGTGTAGCCGCGAGAAATACACAGCAGAGCTACATCTCGAAATCAAAAAGATATACATGTAGAGTATTCATCTTCTTATAAGCTGATAAGGCCTGATGGCTGGAGATGAGGTCTTCAGAGCTCGAGCAACAACATCAAAATCTTCAAAACTCAAGTAGGAGTGTAATATGAGTGTACAACTTCACTACCCATAGGTCTTCGATGGCTCATCGATCATGGACTAGAGAATCTTGATGATCATATTGAAAGCTTCATTGATTTCGGACAAAGACTTGATCGGATGTTCGGGATGGTCGGGCATGAGGGCAAGAGACAAACTGCAGAGGAGCTGACTCAGGCTTGGTAAAAACTTCCCTTGGACAACAACACGACAAATGATGAGACTCAGGCAGCATGGCATTAACATAAGTTTACGAGGCAGGAGGCAACTCAAACTCTCCATATGTTTGTAAGAATAACCAAACGAGGGAGGACACAGCTCTATGTAGCGAGAACAGCTTCCTAAGGTCGTATTAAATCCCAGAGTTTGATGAACAAACAGACCGATGCAATTTATCCAAGGGAGACTCATTATGCTACCGATACAGAAAATACTTTTCCTTTCCTCTTTTTGGGGTATATTTGATTTTTTTGTCTTTTTCAATAATTTTGGNCAAAGGAGGAATGAGTGTTGCAAACATACAAGTTCAAGGCACAGGGACAAGACTGATGTTTAGGGTAAGGATACTTGGGAAAAATCCTCCAGGGGCCAAAGGTGTCAAGATGCAGAGGCAAAGTGCTACAGGGCTTGCGTATAAGGCATGCTTTTAGATGGTTCAGTTGAGAGCAACATGGAGCCGACATTAGGCCAAAGACTCGGGTATGCAAATGCGATTAACAAAACACACAATGGTAACGTCCTTCAATGTGAGTTTAACGAGCCCAAAGAAGGTAAGCTCGGTGGTTTTTCATATTTAGAGAGTCTGAAAAAATGTAAAAGGAGACTCCACTGGGGTACCTTTTTCGAAGGTAGTCTAGTCGGTTCAAAAAAGGAGTAAATTAGCACCGAAAAGATGTCTATTCAAAACCATTTTAATGAGTGTGATAAAGACAAGATCACTCGGCCATTTTTTCATTTTTAAGGAGTCTGAAAAAAGCTTAACTATGGACTCTGTCAGGAATGTTCTTCTGGACCATTTTAACGAGTGTGAAAGAATAAGGTCACTCGACGATCTTTTCAATTTTAGGGAGTCTGAAAAGAGCTTAACTATGGACTCCGTGGGGGTTTCTTTTTCGTAAATTTAGTCCCTCGGGCCCAAAAAAGGGTTAAAATGATACCTGAGAGTACTCTTCTAGAGAACTGAAGTTCCTTAGAGTATACCTTTGTTCGTACAATTGACCGTCCGGACCGAAAAAGGGGAAAACTACCGCCGGACGGATGTGACTTCAAATTTCAGTTTAACGAGCGTGAACGGCCACAAGATCGCTCAACAATCTTTTCATGTTTAGAGAGTCTGAAAAGGGCTTAAAAGAAGACCCGTTATGACTTTTGGGAATCCCAAGGGTGAGGTCAAGAGTGAAAAGGAATCATGCAAATGAGGCTCAAACTCGTAATCAGGAAAAACAATAAGGACTCCCGAGCCTACAGTGATTAGAGATAGCATGGACACCATAATGCAACCAGGATCTACCTAGGGCATCCATGTTCCGGTAAGCTCTACCACCAAATCGCGACACTTCTAAAGCAGTAATGATGGTTCTGTGTCACAACCAGATGGGATCGATCCTATGGAAAAGGGATAAAGCCAACGAGATACAAAATTCAGGGCAGAAACCTAACCTACATGCTCAAGTTGATCATCTGAGATTTTTCCACTGAACGTCAAAAGTTACCCAAAACTCCAAAAAAATGTCCTAATACCTGATCATACCATTCCAATGCAACTTCTGAATCACTCTAAATGGTTTTTGGTTTAAAGAAAATGATAAGGGGGGCCAAAAAAGTGACAAAAAGAGGCCAAAAAGTCTATAAATAGAAGTTGGTAGCTCATTATCACCATTGATGATTTGGAAATTGACTCTGGAGCAAAAAACCCCCTTTGATAAAAGCAGTGATTCCGGGAGCTACAGTGGATGAAATGACCATCTGTCTGGACCAAGTAAGTATAAACTCTCTCCTCTTGCAATTTAAATCTTTCTTTATGCTTGGGGTTTCAAGTTTTGGGGGGGCGTCGACCTTCAAAAGGTCAGCCCTAGGTCCACGCAGGCTGTCTTATGACAGGCCACGTGTACATTCGGGTAGAGTAAAAACTGCACGCATGTACACGCGACTGTCAGCAATACAGACCACGTGGACCCCCTTATTGAATGAAAAAATTTAAAAGAAACAAGGGTTAACCCTTCTGGATTTGGTGTTTTGCAGAATGTATGTTCACTGGAGGGAAAGAGAGCATGATCACTGGAGGGAAAGAGAGCATGAGGAGGTTAGTGAGTTTGTCGGGGAAGACCCCAATGGCTGCCTTAATGCAATGTGGGCTGCTCAAGTTCTTCTTATGTCCTTTTATGTGGGCATAACCTAGGCTACTGAACACCTTGGTTGATTATTGGCATCCGGATGCAGAGGCCTTTATGTTAGAGGGGAAGTCACTGGTGCCCACGACAGAGGACATATATTTTTTTAACTGGCCTCTCCAGGAGGGGGGAACCAGTCAACTTCCGGACATTTCCTTCAGGGCTTCATAACATATTAGAGTTGATAGGACTTTATTGTGAGGCTGGTACAGACCGATCAAGCTCACAGGTGCCCATAAGCAAGATTATTGACTTATCGCTGCAAGCGATTGTGTTTCTTATTGGGTGGATGACTAGTTCTGCAGCTCTACATTAGGCGTCCCATGCACAGATGAACTGTGCAGTCCAGTGCTTAAATGCACAAATATTTGACTGGAGCACAACACTGCTAGATTGTATGAAGAGGCAGTTGACAGATTGTCGGTCGCGGACACAGAGGAACTTCAGGTTCGGGACCATTCTATGCTCTTTCTTCTTTGAAAGAGTTATGAGCTTCAGTCCTCGAGTAGTGGTACGAGGACATCAGGCCTCTCTTCCTGCAATTTGTAGATGGGCAGTGTTACTGCCACAACAGGGTGGTGGAAGGACCAATGAGTCCTTTGACGATGATTTCTTCGCTTGGTTGTCACGACAGATCCCAGTCATAGAGGATTACCCTTATGCTGGGATTGATTTCTCAAGAGATCATGAGATACCAGTACCTCCTAGTGAGGAGCAAGGAGAGATGGGTAAGTTTACATCATTGTTTTGTTGGTTTTTTTTTTGTGAAACATACGTAATTTTTATGTTGTTTTTGTTATATATCATTTTTTTTATACCAAAGTTTCTGAAGGATATGTGTCTGTTGTGTGCAGATCTGGGACCAGTGCGACCTGCGGACTATGCGAGGAACAGGCGTCATCCTTGGCCAGGGGCTGCACCTACCGCCTCAGGGGGACTAGCAGCAGCAGGAGAGCTTCTAGCTGGGGAGGCTGAGAGGGTGTTGAGATGAGTCGAGTGAAACTTTACTTCGCTTACCCGCATGGTCCCTATGGCAGAGATTGAGGATCTTCCACCATCTATGCAGCCTCATGTAGTGGGGGCACCACGGACGTGGGTCCGATTGTTTCAACGTTTGGCAAACATTGTTGATCAGTACAACAGGGCCCACAAGCCCTGACCTTAGTTATACTTTTCACATGCCGAGAGAACTACTTGTATATATTTTTTGAGGGCATAAGCCCCATGACTCGTTATTGGTCATATTTTTGAGGTGCTTGCGTCCACCTATGTACTCTGGTGACTATGATATTATATATGGATTTTTATGTCTTTTTGTGTCTTATGGATCATTTTTTCCTTTAAAATTGTATTTACATGTTTATGTGTATGTCATTTCATATGTGTGCGAGATGCCAATCTAAAATGTGATTAGCTAGAGTATCTGTAATGTGGTTTAATCAATTAGGAACATGAAAATATGTAATATAATCAAAGCTTCATTCTAAGAGATGTACCCTAAGGAATCGTCGGTGTAAAGTCGGATCATGAACACGGTAGACTCTATTTAACTGCGACACAACCAGCTAAGCGTCGAGATAGACCCAGAGATGAGAGATACCAAATGACAGGGTGTCACGAAGCAACTCAATAATTGCACTATACTCGGCGACATTGTTTGTGGTGTCACCTAAGCATATACCTCTGGAAGATAATAACTATCCTCGAGGTGTAAAAATTACCCAAGCTGCGGAGGCAAGCCTCCGAGTGTGTCGGCTAGCACCGTCTGCATACCCAATGAAAACCTCGAATTCACTTAACATCTGCCACAGTGACGAAAGATAACATCAAAAACGACACGTCCATAATACTAAAAGAAACTAGAAAGTAATAGTACAAAGACTATACATATGTTACAAAAAGTTACCCATGGTGACCTGCCTATGAGTAATACTTCTTGAGGTAGAGCCCATTTCTAGGCTCTGCCAAAGCATTCCCTTCAAATTCAACCAGACGATAAGCGCCCTTTTTAAGAACCTCTTTTATGATGAAAGGTATGAACCACATGGGTTTGAATTTTCCTGCCCCCAGGGGGTCCTTATATTGGTCATAGACCAGGGCAAGTTCGACTTCAAAGAAAATCCGAGGACGAGCGGACCTATCATACTGACACTTGACTTTATGTTTGTGAGCCTCGTTGGCTAGGGCCGCATCACGACGCTACTCATTGAGCCACTCAAGGTATAATAACCGCTCTTCAAGTGGAGAAGTGTCTGCCAATAATTGTACTGCCAACTTTAGGGACGGGATCTGACATTTGATGGGAAAGACTGCTTCCAGCCCGTAAACAAGTTGAAAAGGTGAGAAATCGATTGCAGTCATGTTTGGTAAGCCCATAATGTCGAGTATAACATCAAATGCCAATTTAACTTGGCTGAGTTGATCGTTCGTTGTAGGATGGTCTTAAGAGATTTATTTATAGCTTCCACCTGACCATTTGCTTGGGGGTAGTAGGGTGACGAATGTTCTTGTCGTAACCCAAGCTTTGATGTTAACTCAGTCATCATCTAGTTTTGAAAGTGACTACCATGGTCAGTGACAATCTCTCTCGGGACGCCGAACCTTGCTATTATCTGGTTGAATAAAAAGAGAGCTGCAGTCTCTCCATCATCTTTAAACGTTGGCATAGCTTCTACCCACTTCGTGAAGTATTCTATGGCTACGATGATATAATGGTGCCCCCTTGCTGAAGGAGGGTTGCATGTAGTGTAATCAATCCCCCACTTGGTGAGGGGACCAACTGTGATGACAGGAAACATGGGAGCGGGATGTGCCCTCATCTTCCGAGAGAAGATATGGCACAGGTGGCACTTCTTGACCGATTCGATACAATCTTTGATTAGTGTCGGCCAGAAGTAACCTGCTCGTAGAATCTTTTGGGCTATTGCTAACCCAGACAAATGACTGCCACACGCTCTGGTATGGCAATCGTTAAGCACGATAACTGCTTCTTTGTGAGTGAGACATCAGCACAAGATGTAGTCGACACCTCTTCGATACAACTATCATCGGGTATGAGATAATTCTTAGCCTGATGGCATATACGTCGACGCTCATCATGAGAAGTAGAGGTGGGGCACTTCAAAGTTTGGAGATAGATAAGTATATCTCCGTACTAGGGATCCGAAGATGTGATCAAAAACATATCTCCTCTGATAGGTGACTCTTCGAGCACAACATCACCTGACTCAACCGGAAGTTCTGAAATAAGTTCTGCGAAGACCAGTGACTTTTTGGATTTCACTGAAATGAAATCTAAGTCAAACTCCTGGAGGACGACTATCCATCTACTGATCTTTCCGACTATTACCCGTCGTGTCAACATGTACTGGAATGGATTCACGACAGCAATGACAGTGGTCTTGCGAAATAGAACATAATGATGGAACCGTTGAACAGCATGGACTGTTGCCAACGCAAGTTTTTTGATATGAGAATAATTGAGTTCCAGTCCTACAAGGCCTCAGCTCAGGTAATAAATCACATATTCTGAGAACAAGTCATCTTCCTGAACTAATACCATGTCGATGGTTGACTCTGCTGCAACCAGATATAATAAGAAATCTTTGTTATAGTTAGATGGCTGAAGCAAAGGGGCAGTTATGAGGGCATGTTTCAATGCATTGAAAGAGTGTTGAGCGACATCGTCCCAATGAAAAGGAGCGTCTTTCTTCAGTAAGCGCATAAATCCCTTTGTGATCTCAGCATAGTTGGTGATGAAACGTCTTAAAAAATTTGCCTTGCCCTATAGACTCTGAAGTTGAAGGATTGTGCGTGGGGGAGGCAAGTGAATTATTGCCTCAACCTTGAGAGGATCGACCATGATCCCTGTTGTTGACACTATGAAACCTAACAAACGTCCCGATGTTATGCAAAAGCTGCACTTGTTTGGATTCAAGCGAATTCGGAAGTAGTGACAACGCTCAAAGATAAGTCGGAGGTTTGTGGGATGATCTATTCTCTTGTGAGATCGAGATGCTAAATCATCTAAATAGGCCTCGAATATATGCTTGACGTCATGGAAAGCAAAAGACATGGCCCACTGAAAGGTTGCTCCAACATTTTTGAGACCAAAGGGCATCTTACGATACGCAAATGTACCCCATGGACAAATGAATGTCGTTTTGTGCTAGTCTTCGGGTTTGATTTGTATTTGATTATATCCCGAAAAATCATCCATGAAAGAGAAGGCCTCGCAACCCACATATTCATCAATTATCTGGTCAATGAATGGTGTGGGAAAATTATCTTTTGGAAGGGCCTTGTTCAAATCACGAAAGTTTGTACATACATGAATCGTGCCTTGTTTTTTATTGACCAACACAGGATTTGACACCCATTGTGTCAAATGGATAAGATAGATAAAACCGGATTTTAGCAGTTTCACAACTTCAACCTTAATGGTTGTTGCTTTCCTGGGATTAACTGGACAAAGCTTCTACCGAAAAGGCTTGGCATCTGGATAAGTTGTGATTTCATGTTCGACTATTTTTGGATTGATGCCTGGCATTTCCTCATAAGACCAGGCAAAAACATCGTGGAATTCTTTAAATAGATCTGTGTAGATTTGAATCTCTCTGGGGGAGTAGTTAGCTCCAACGAAAAAATTCTCCACGACGCCAGGGGTTTTGGAGATATTGATTGGTATGGTTTCAGCGATGGTTGCCATGTTACCCTCAACATAGACCTTGTGTGTAGCTAAGGGATTAGTATGACAAGACTTGTCTCCAGTCATAGTCAAGGTGAATTCTCTAGCTTCGATTCTGCTTAACTCTGAGAGGAAGTATGATCTATGATGAAGATCATCCCAAGGTTTGTCCGAACTATTCATTGCTTCAATTGTTGCTTCGTTGGAGGGAAAGACTAAGTCTAACGAATCAGTGTCAGCGAGAGAACCTTGAGCCCAAATAGGCTCTAGAAGCGGATCTAACTCTTGTGCAGGAGTTGGATCTATGTTGACTAAAGCTTATTGGACTAAAGAGTACGCTACTTCAGCTGCGGACAAGGGCATGGACATGCCCGGGTGCCCTGTCCCATCCATCGTGGCCGATGGGGAAGGAAGTATTCACAGATCGTTGAAGTAAGTCGTGCGAAATGACGAAACTTGGAAAGTATCAACCTTATGGTGCTCGGATATGAACTTAACATCGCCTTGAGGGGGTGGGTAATTGAAGGTACCCATCAAATATGGGCACAAACCAACCCCTACGTTGACTACGTCTAGTTGAGGATTATCAATCATCGGGACCGCGGATACCCCCAACGAAGGGTCGGGTCTGGAGAAAGACAATTGATCAATGGTCACAATCCGGTCCTCGTGTGGAAACAACAAGACCCAAAAAAATGTAGCAACCACTGCTTGCATGGAATAAGTCCAACTCCTTTCTAACAAGAGATTTTAGTCAAGGGACGCGTCGACTACTTCTACCTCGACGCACATGCTTTTCCCTCCTAACTACATGGGGAAAGAGGGAATGATACCATGTGGTTGGAACAAATGACCGTCAAAAATAGTGAGAAGAGTAGGCAACTGAGACAAAACAGGCTGGCCAATGGCCTTCCAACATGCCAACGACATAACGCATGTCGAGGCACCCTCATCAACCACCGTGCAGAATATATTTCGAGTAAAATTTTTCGTGGGGTAAGCCACTACTATCTGAAACGCTATGTGGTAAGGCATACGAGGTTTTAAGTCAGTTGTATCTAGCATGATGGTACCCGGATTACAAGTCTCGATAGATCCTAAAGAAGTTAACAAAGTTTTCCTCTGGGAAGGGCAGCTTTGGAGGACCTCCAAAGCAGACATCGCACAAGGGGTTTGAGACAAATCCTCCACCACAGAATAGTTATGGGCGGCCCTTGCATTTGGGTTGTGAGAGGATTTTTTGAATGCGCCTTTTGGGATGCGTGTCATTGTTTCGCCCAAAGTCTTCTCAATCTGTAGAGGAAGAGATGGGAGTTCGGCTTCTTTGCCCTTCTCAGCAGTGCTTGGTTTATTGTAGTCATGCGCTCTAGTTGATATAAAAGCATCACCCTTCATCATATACACATTCACAGATGCGGGATTGTTCGAAGACGGAGAGGGTCCTTGACTTCCCCCTTTCGCGCTTGTAGAGGCTTGGGTTAGGTTTTTCCCATGCTGAAATGGATTGGTTAACACAACAGGTTGTTGTTGTGTCACAAACTTTTGGGCCTCTGTAAACCGAGGACATTGGACCTGGGTCGGGTGGTCTTCCACACACAGTTTGCATGGATACCTCGCCTTCCATTTCTCAGTGTTTCCCCTGCCAGCATTATTAGTGGGTTTCTTATCCCCCTTACCCTTCTTTCGTTGTTTTTCCATTCCTTCAGGCTGCTGGGTGGCCTTTGGATTTGTTGATTTCACTGTGTGTACATCTGACATTTTAGTAAGGGGAGCATACAAAACAGTAGTTTGGCTGGCCGCTATGTGTTGTATAGACAACTGCTGCAACTGCTTCGTCAGTTGCTCAGTGGGCTTTGTTTGTGATGAACCAACAATACCATCGGCATGTGGTCCAACTCTCTATCTGGTTTTATCAAGTATTGAGTGTGGCGCATCTGGCAAGATCTCGTATAATAAACTAGACTGAGAATAGATAAGCTCAAGCTATTGAGCTCTCATGATGGCATCTTCTTCGGAAAACACTCCCGATGTCACGATGTCTTTGGATAACTGTGGGATTAAAGACTTAAGGAACCACTCGAGCAGGAATGCTGGTGGGACTGGCACCTTAATTAAACTCTTCCGGCATCTCCATTCTCGGATGTGATCAGAGATATGGTCCGCTTTTGTCTGTGCAAAATTGGCCAGCAATTCTATGCCAGCATCGTATATCACAGGTAATTGGAAATGGTTTAGGAAGGCCATTGCCAATTCACCGAAGGAAGAGTATATTGAGTGGTCAAGCTCAATGTACCATTTCATGACACTCCCAATGAGAGTACGTTGAAACAATCGCAACTGTACGAAGTCGTCTTTCAACGAGTTAGATGAGCACCAAAGATGGAAGGTAGTCACATGATCTCCTGGATCTTCGTTAGGCTTGGCTTCGAACTTTGGTATGTCTAAAGGCAACTTCATCGACAT
>JASDQU010010107.1:342420-366056 GCA_032191745.1 Picea mariana | reverse complement strand
TACACTAATCAAAGTGCACCCTGGAGAGAATGTATAAACCCTAAGGAATGACTGTCCGGACCATTTCCTCTGTTAACCACAAGAGGAAAAGACTGTCCTGTACCAACCTCCAAAATGGACCATTCCTCATGTTAACCACAATGAGAAATCATTGTTCGGCGAGGCGGGCCAGTCTTCTTGAGCAACCCTCAAGAAGAGAGACTTCCCTAGACCACTCCCCATGTTAACCATAATGGGAAGTCGTTGTCTATGATACATCAACAATCTGGACCATTTCCCATGTTAACCACAATGAGAAATCGTTGTCCCTCAGAAATCTCAATCCACTTTCCGAACTGGAAAGGAAACTGCTCATCCTGGACCATTTTTCGAACTAAAAAATGACTGTCCATAAGTCAATACATATCAGTGCTCCCTCCCAACCCGGGAGTCATCTCTTCCTTTTTCAATAAGGAAGTCGTCTTCATGAGCTCCAGCTTGAGTACGCAAACTCTTTTATCTCGGACAGAAGCTTTACCAATATGTCTGTTTATCTACTCATCTATGGAGATATGTATTGGAGAACATCTTTCTCCTTTCTGAACTTCATCATGGATAATGTAATGCTTGATTTCAAATGTACTTCGTTCTGGAGAACTGGTCTTCTTTGAAGGCTTCATGTAGCTCTGATCAATAAAATATATCATTGTTGGAAAACTGGAACATATCCATGTGGCACTTTTTCTGTCATCATGAGATTTGATCTTCTGAGTAATCATCTTGATACAATATCTTGTTATAGGAAATCTTCACCACGCTTCTATTGTGCATTGGAGGTTCTCCACCAAGTTATTTTCTTTCATCTTCATACAAGGGTCTCTTTCTGGTATGCCTCAAAGTCTTGAGGTTGCTCTTCATATGCTCTTTGTTCAAGTGCTCTGGAGAACATTCTTTGCATTCATCTGATGTAGAACTCCAACCCATGGATATCGCGGATGATATAAAGAATCATGTATAGGTATGTCTGGTTTACTGGAACAAGTAATTGTCATAGTCTTCTCCCTCCTTCTGGGAGAACCTCTAGTCTTCGATCTCGCAATGCTTTCATTCATAAGTCTTTCATACACTGTTCTTCATCACAAATTTCAGTTCCTCTGCTTGATTGCTTTTAGTGAGTTCATATCAAGATGGTAATATTGTGATTCTCGATACAACGACTGGTTGTTCAGGCTTCTCTTCTTTCTTGGAATCTTCATTTTCTTTCTTATGTTTTTCTTTAGCTCTTGGGTCCATGGAGTTTCTTATAGATTCCATGCCCTAAGGATTCCATTTATTTCTTTCATCATAGGATCACAGATGTGGATGGACAACCAAGGATACTTTAAGGCTTATCTTCGAAGAAGTCTTCTTCTAAGGTTGAACTGAACACATACTTCCTTTCATGGTTGCTACCATGGATATATACTTCATCATCTTCAATGGATCATAGGATTAACTCCCTCCTAATCCTTGCTTCATGCATGCTCTTCTCTTTGGTGATGTATAATCGACTCCCTCCATCTGGGAGAGTCCATGCTTCCGTCTGCATCCTTGTTGTCTACTACAATATATAATTGGCTCTCTCTGTCTAACAGAGTCCATGCTTCTGTCTTGTTGTCTTCTACAAAAACGTCATAAGTATTTCTCCAATTTCCTCTTGATTGCTGACTTCTTTCGGTCTTTGCTTCTTCTAAGTCTCTTCATGATGGATTCGGCTTATCTTGCAATATCTTTCACATGATTTGTTTGACGTATTTCATCCTTTCATGTGTATTATCTAATAATATTCATCCTTATCTTGTTGTTATTCCAGAGGTATAGTTCTTCTTGGAACACATTATCTTCCAAGAGATAGATATACAAGATATGTACATAGACGATGCAAACAAGATATGTACAAGAAACAAGAAGAGTATTGTTACCTTTATAAGAAGAAGTCTCTTTCATCCTGCTTAGTCTTCTCTGTAGGTTCCTTTTCTTCGGAAATTGATGCTTCGTGTTTCTCCTTCCTTTTATTTAGCTCGGGACAATGATTCTTGTAGTGACCATACTTTCGACAGTTGAAGCATTGTATTTCTGAAATATCTTTCTCTTGATTTGTCTTCTTCTTTGAACCAAACTTCCTTTTGTTCCTGAAGTTCTTGAATCTTGCTGTGAAGGCTTGATCATCGTACTTCTTTTTGGGTTTCTCTTTTGCACTGATCCTTGATTCTTCTTGAGCACAACAAGTCCAAAGTTCTTCAAATGTCGGATACTCCTTTCTTGTGTTCATGCTTGTGGAAAATGCATCCCACGTCTTGGGAAGACCATTGAGTACTATGTTTACCAACTCCTTCTCTGAGATGATATCTTCAATATCTTGTAGTTGATCTATTAACTGAGAGATTTTCACAAAGTATGATGTTATGTTGTCATCATCATTCATCTTCATGTCACAGAGCTCATTCTTCAGACTCATTACTTGTCCAATGTTTCCGACTAAGAAGAGATTTGTTAGGGCATCATACATCTTCTTCGATGAGTCAATATGGGAGATGTAGGGTATCAAGTGGTATTTTATAGATTCCACTATGATACTCATAGCATTGATGTCACTGTCTTTGAACTTCTCCATAGTTGCAACGTTTTGCGGTTCCTTCTCTTTTCCTTCTTCAAACTCTGGTTTCATGATCTTTCCTTTCACGATATCCAACACTTTATTCTTGGCAAGGATGAGGTCAATCCTTGTCTTCCACACTCTGAAGTTAGAAGCTCCATCTAATTTGTTCTCTGACTTCATAGAATAAGTCATGGTTGCATTGACTTGGTGAAACCCTAGATTTGACCAAAAACTCAAACTTCACGTCTTGGCTTGTCGAAAGTACCAGGAGATGTGCTAGGCTAGGGCGCACTAATCTATCCAGAGATTAGGTCAATCCCTTCATTTAAGGTGCCTCAACAAGAGGATTAGGGTTTCTGCAGATGCACCTGCTAGTAACCCTAGTGGCAGTGCTATGGTGACTGCTCCTGCTAGAAAACCTAGCAGCAGTTCTTCAACGAGCTTAATGTCCTTACGGTTATGTTTCCTTCCAGCGGTTAGAATGAATGAAGGAGGTGTGGGCCCATAACCTGTTAGAATATAATGGATGTGCTCGTTTTACCATTGACAATATCTCTATTGTCACCCAACCATAGGCTGAAGCCACCCTCCGAGCACCTTAACCTTGACAGAAAATCATTATGGAAGAAAACCCTAGGCTAGATATCCAAACAAAGGGTAGCACACCTTTCCCCAAGGATAGAACATCAAAAAGAGCTGATCAGATAGTCCAAACCCTAACCAAGAGATAGTCCAAGCCAAACGTGATCTGCTAGCTGCAGCAACTGCAACGGTAGCTCTCCTCAAACTTGCGCACAAGACTGGGCACTGCAGTGCACACAAGTTGCTTCTCTTTAATTCTCAGACTGTCTGCCAGAATGAGAATTGGCCTCCTGTATTTATACTAATTCTGGCTAACTGGCTGGGCCGACTTCTCATTCTGGGTATCTGTTTGTTCAATATATATTATTAATTCTGGCCAACTTCTTCTCTTGGAGGCTAATAACCTAATATAAATTATCTTCTTGAGCCGACAAGTCTTCTAGGGTTATTAGCCAACTCATTAGGGTTTCTTCTTGCTTCCTGGAGTATTCTATCCTTGTTAGGTTTACACATGGAGGTAAATGCCTCCCGCAACTACCATAATATCAACAGGTCTGTCATGGAACACTAGTTTTCTCTGAAGGTTTGATATAGCTCTAATCATTACAATATATCATGGTCGAATTCAACACTTTTGTTTCCTGCTAGCTCATGACATTGTGGAAAGGCTCAAACTGAAACATATCCAAGTAGCACTTCTTTTGTCATCATGAGATTTTTCCATGGATTAACAATCCATCATCCCAGACTTCTGAGTAACTATTCTGATACACTATCTTTGTCATAGAAATTTTTCACCATGCTTCTGTATATGAGATAATCTGCATCAAATTGTTTGAATCCATACAAGGTATTCTTATATTTGCATACATGGGTCTCTTTCTTGTATAAACTTCTTTCTCACTTGCTTTATTGGGAAGAAAAATATTTTACATGTAAATTCCAATCCATGGATACTACAAGAGGTATATCTGGTTTACTGGAACAAGCTGTTGTCATAGTCTTCTCCCTCCTCATTGAAGAAACTATGAATCTTGCAATGCTTCCATTCATAGGTCTTTTTCACATTTTCTTACATACACTGTTCTTTATCATAACTTCCATTTCTTCTACTTGATTGTTTCTTTGTGGGTTCAAACTAAGTTGGTAATCCTGTGATTCTCGGTATAATAACTGGTTGTTCTTGCTTTTCTTTCTTTCTTGGAATCTTCATTTTCTTCCTCATGTCTCTCTTTAGCTCTTAGGTCCATGGGTTCTTCTATATGCCCTTAAGATTCCAACTTCTTCCTTTCATCATAGAATCATGGATGTAGATGGACAACCAAGGATACTTTAAGGCTTGTTTTCAAAGAATACTTCTTCTAGTGTCAAACTGAGCACGTGCTACTTATCATGGCTGCTACTTTCAATTGAACATGGACATATACTTCATAATCCTCAATGGATCATATCATTTAGGATTATCTCCCTCCTAATCCTTGCTTCATGCATGAATGCATGTTCTTCTTTTGGAATTCTGTAATCAACTCCATCTAAGAGAGTCCACGCTTCCCTTTGCATCCTTATTGCCTTCTGCAAAGTGTCACAAGTCTTTTTCTAATTTCCTCTTGATTGCTGACTTCTTTTTGTTTTAACTTCTTCTGGGTCTCTTCAAGTTTGATTATGATTTTGGCTTATCTGGTAGTTGTTACTTATATAATAGCTTTCACAAGAATTTTTACCAAGGGTTTTCAACGTACTTCATCTTTTCATGTGTATTTCTTGAATTGTAGTCATCATGATAGAAATCCTGATCTTGTTATTCTTCCATAGGTATTGTTTCACTTGAACATCGTATCTTCTAAGAAATAGATATGCAAGATATGTACATAAATTATGTAAACATGCTATGTACAAGAACTTTGAAGAATATTGTTACCTTGAATTATAAGAAGAAGTATGTTTTATCCTGCTTAGCCTTCTTTGAGGGTTCCCTTTCTTCGACAACTGATGCTTCGTCTATTTCCTTCCTTAAGACAAACTTCTTCTTATTCTTGAAATTCTTGAATTTTGCTGTGAAGGCTTGATCATTGTATTTCTTTTGGGATTTTTGTTTTGTGATAATCCTTGATTCTTCTTGCGCACAACAAGTCCAAATTTTTTCAAATGTGAGATACTCCTTTCTTGTGTTCATGCTTGCGGAAAATGCATCCCATGTCTTGGGAAGGCTGTTGCATACTATATTTACTAGTTCCTTGAAATGATTTCTTCAATATATTGTAGTTGATCTCTTAACTGAGAGATTCTCACAAAGTATGATGTTATGCTTTCATCATTATTCATTTTTATGTCACGAAGCTCATTCTTCAGACTCATTACTTGTCCAATGTTTCTGACTAAGAAGAGATTAGTTAGGGCATCATACATCTTCTAAGATGAGTCAAGATGTGAGATGTAGGGTATCAAGTGGTCTTTTACAGAGCCCACTATGATACTCATGGCATTGATGTCATTGTCCTTGAACTTCTCCATAACCGTAATGTTCTAAGGTTCCTTCTCTTTTCCTTCTTCAAACGGTGGTTCCATGATCTTTCCTTTCATGATATCCAACACTTTATTCTTGGAAAGGATGAGGTCAATCCTTTTCTTTCATGATCTGAAGTTATAATCCCCTTCTAACTTGTTTTATGATTTCATAGAGTAAGTAATGACTGCTTTGACTTGGTCAACCTTTCACTTTGACCAAAAACTCAAACTTGATGTCTTAGCTTGTTGATGGTATCGGGAGGTGTACTAGGTTAGGGTGCACTAGGCTATCTAAAAATTAGTTCAATCTTTTCACTTAAGGTACCTTGACAAGAGGGGTAGGGTTTCGTTGCTGCAGGAAAAACTTTGACTGCAACTACAACTATAACTGAGAAAAATCCTCCCAATCTATCTTCTAGCGGTTAGACTATCCAGAGATAGTGTGGGCCCATAATCTGTTAGAAATAATAGGTGTGCTCATTTAACCATAGACAATAAATCAATATTGTTACCCAACCATAGGCCGAAGCCACCCCTGAGCACCTTAAAATTGACAGAGAGAATAATTCCGGAAGAAAACCCTAGATCCAAAAGCCGATCAAGGTAGCGTACCACTCTCTAGAGCTAGCATACCAAGAAGAAAGTAAAAACCATAACCAAGAGAAAGTCCAATCCTAAAACTGAAAATACTAGTTGCAGTAGCTGCAACTACAACTACTCTCCAAACTTGTGCACTTACTAAATTTCTGCAATTGCAAGTTGTGTGTGTCCAAATGAGCTCTAACATCCTGTATTTATACTGCTCTTCCTTAGCTGTCTAGGACAACTTCTCTGTTTGGAGGCTAAAAAACTCAATATTAATTATTTTCTTTAGTCGACTTGTCTTCTAGGGTTATGTCCAATGATTTAGGGTTTCTTCTTGCTTCCCAAAGTATTCTATTCTTTTTAGGATTACATGTGGAGGTTAATATCTCCCACAGTTACCATAATATCAATAGCCCATGCAAGGTGAGAGGTGGTTCAAGAGAACACCTATGGATTCTTCCTATTGCAATGACTATTTTAAAGCATAATTTCAAAATGAGAATCTATCAAAGGGAGTGCCTACGAGTTACATGCTTGAACACCATCATAAGCTGTTGAGGGTAGTACAAAGATATTTCACATGCAAAGGGAATTTCAACAAAGTATACCTGTACCATATAAGATTGCTCATGCACTTTACATGTAAGAAAACCCTAAACCTCCTTTAATATCTTTCCAAGATCCTGGAGAAAATGGATGATAACGTACAAGCTAAGTCAAATCAAGTTGAGTGCAATCTTTTTCACTCCAGTCTCATTAAATTGTTGGTCCTTGAAGAACTTAAAAAGGAAAAAATAGAATGGAATTCGTTTTTGGTGGCATCAGGGTTTTGTGCTGAAACTATTAATTCTCCACCATCCAAAGGAAATACTCCTTCTACAAGTACTAAAACAGTCTCTAGTAGTTTGAAAAGGAAAAAGGGAGAATACAAAGAGCAACCCATTGTGATCGAGACTCTTGTGACTGCAACTAAGATTCCTCTTAGCAAAGAATCCATAAAAAGGGGAAAACGACCATTTTAGGGTGTTGAAACAGTTGTAGATATTGAGAAGACCTCTGACAGTAGAAAAATCAAGCTAAAGGGTAAAAAAATCCTATTGCCTTCAGAATAAGTAAAAGTAATAAAACTTAGGAAACCATTCACCAGGCCTACAACACAAAAACAAAATCTCGTAGAAGAAAATATTGTAGAGGAAGATCCAGTTGATGAAGATCTTGTAGATGAGATTCCTATTGATGAAACATTTCCATGGATTGAAATTAAAGATGTTGTAGAAGATAAACCTCCATCAGGGAAGAAAGTGAGGTTTAGTCTAGAAATAGTTAGCAAATAAAACTTTCCAAGCCTGTAACTAGATCATCAACAAGAAAAAAGATTCAAGTTGAGGAAACCAAATCTGAAACACCTCATTGTGATGCTGAGGAGGTATTTGAGGTTCAGTCTGCTCCAGAAAAAGAAGATTTGGCAACCAAAAGATTAAAGAAACAGTTGAAAGAGGCTCAGGATGAAATTGTAAAATTAAGGAAATAAAAAAGACATATGAAAAGGAGGATAGCAGAACACTTGGACCTGTGTGAAGAATCTTTGGAAAATGGTAAAAGAATGGTCAAGAGGTCACTACCCCTACACAAGAAAGTGGAGAACCTATACAAGCAAAATAGGGTGTTGAATACAAAAGAAAGACTGATAAATGAGCAAATGGAAAAAATAAACCTGGACTTGCTGGCCCAAGATGCAATAGGATAAGTTGATAACACTCAGGATAATCATGTGTTTTTTGAAGTTATCTATGGTTTTGGATCCAGTGTGATGCAATTTTTAACATAATAAATGAAAAGAAGATATTTCACATCACTCTCGCTACAAAACTGTTAAAACAAAGATTTTACAACAATATGTTATGTTTGTTGCGAAATCACCAGTCAACATGTAAACAAGTGTTTTTAGATGGAGTGAGTTTGGCATGTCAGCGTCAAATTTGGATAATACAACATTTTTTCCATCAAATGTATGTAACAAAAATGTATTAGGGTTTATAAGTTGGTCAAAAACTGAAACCCTAGTTTGTAGGAACTCGTGGCAAGTTTTGTTGGAAATTTGTTAAGAAATTAGTTTATGAGTTCTAACTTATTTTTGGGTGAGAAACCCTAACTATTTTGACTTCATGGAATCAATATGAAGTGTAATGTTATTTATTAGAAGGAAAAATACAATAGAAGGGTTCAAGAGTTGAGTAAGAATACTATTGGTTTCTTGTAATAGTTTCTGAATATTAATGAAAGGTTGGAAGACAAGTGCTTGAATCTTTTACTCAGAGATTCCCGTGTTCAGTTGTTGTAGTATATTGTCTTGTTGTATGTGCTCTCCTTTATTTGTTGCCATTAAACATTTTCTTCTATGTTTGAATGAGAAAATATTGATGCAGAAATCATTTTCATATGCTCCGTGTCTATCTTGTTTCAGATATTCATTTTCAGACTGATAAGTTTATACAAAATTCATCTAAGCTAGATGCTTTGTGTTACTTTGAATGTTTTCTTTTTCATGTATCCATATTTATGATCTGATGTCTAGCAATAGTTTGTTGTCTGGCTTCTGGGATAATTTTTTTTCTGTCACGTTTTGAAAACCTTAATTTGATCTTCTTTATGACTCCATGCCCCATAGATATTCTTCTCAGCACTACTAACCATTTCATACTCTTTATTATCATAAAACCTAGACATTGTACTAATTGAAAAACTAATAGGAGAGAGCCCTCTTTGGACTGGCAAAAGGCTAGCTTCCAGTCTTAAAGTAGGTTTGAGGTTACTTCTGATATTTTCTATTGCAACCAAGAAAATTACAGAGTGATAACACTTAAAAAGATGAAGATGATCCAAATTTAGTTTTAGGTTGAGAAGGACATCATTTATAGTAGATGATTTCTACATATAAGGGTTGGATTAGATCAGTATTTGATGTGCATAAGGGTTATTTGGGAATAAAAAAGGGTAAGACAATGGAGGCATAAGACCAAAATTAATATTTTCAAACCAAGGAATTTGACCATAAATTATTCCGGGATTAGATCAAAATTGCATAGTTTGGAAAGGAACAAATGAATGGGGAATGGCTTGATGAAGAGTAACAAAAATGTGGTGATTGAGAATCTACATTATTATGCCATGAAAGGTTGAGAAACCACTCCATGTGTTGACATGAAAGGTTGATAAAACACTCTATGTGTAGACATGAAATGGGCCTTGAAAGATGCCCCCTTAGTGAAACCATTCAAGGATATGGACATGGAAGAGGGAAGTGTTGAGGGAAGCTTGAGAGTAACATGAGGCATGGATATTTTAGGCATAATTAGAAATATTCCCATGGTATAAGAGGGTTGAATTTAAATTGAAGCACGGGGTAACAATTCCAAGGTAGAATAAGCACGATTACTCCAATGCTTAGATTCAAAGGTAATGGTACCAAGGGAGGTAATGGATTGAGAAGGCACAATGGTAGCTATGGAAGAAGGAATAGTAGTTGATGAGGTATATGTGAAATCAAGTTGGGAGGAAATAAGAATTTACACACCAAGAAGTGATTGGGTTAGAATGACTATGATTACGCGGATGCCCTGACTAAAAGAAGGGGTTAAAGTCCATTCCAAATAGATAGGTGTAGGATGTTGTCTAAAATCAAAGTTGTTATCACCTTCATCCTATATTCATCTTCAACTTTTGTTCCTTCACCTAGAAGTTGTTCTAATTCTTCCCATGTGAGAGTGATTTTTCTAGAGCTACCAATCCCTGTAAAATTTGAGTTTTAAGCCTATATTTCTATGAGAGATCCTATGATTATTAGGAACCACAAAAGAAAAGGGAAAAGGGCACCAACAAAAAAGTAGTCCAAATATCAAAAGGTTTTGATGGTGAGAAAGAAAAAGGAAAATGACACCAAAAGAAGAATAGACTAAAGACCAAATGGTTTTCATGGTGAGAAAGAAAAGGGAGAAGGGAACCAATGAAAAAATAGCCCAAATATCAAAAGGTTTTCATGGTGAAAGTGAAACAAAATAAAAAAGAGAGACAAGCAAAGTGTTCCCATTATTTGATTGTTTCTACCACTTGGGTGAAGAAAAACAACCTTTGTGTAGCTAGGTTGAAAGCTATACAACAGATAAGTGGTTATACTTAGTCCATAAACATGAATACCATTGCAAACACATAATGAAAGGAAAAGAAATAAGTATAAAGCATGGAAATTACACCAACAATAAAAATGGAAGAAATGATTATCATATACTGATGAAAAAACTTTGTTATTACATCGTAGAGGATGAGTGAGTGAAAGTGGGATCTCCCTTCCTCCTTGGGGATTCTCTTATCTCTCTCTTAGAAAAGAAGTGTGTAAGAAATCTTCATGGGAAGAGGTCAATACACTAGCTATTGGCTATGGATGTACAAAATGATCGCTTGAGAATGTGGTTCTCAAGGATCATTCAAACAATATAACCTTGCATAAACTTCACTTGTTTGAATGTTGATCCATGGATTTTACTTATAGCCAATATTCAAGTTCCATTAAAGCTAGATCCAAGTGTGAATGGTGAAACTTGGGATGTGGATTTCCATGTTTTGAAGAGACATGGAACCACTAAAGTACTAGCCTTCAATGGGTATGGAGCTCGACGATCCCTGGTACCTTAGCCTTGGAGTACCCTTGATGCTAGTTTTGACATTAATTGTGTCGAATGTTGTTGAAATTTCACTTCAGGATGACTTTCATGGTTTTTGAAGGAACAACCATGTAGGTCCATGTAGATAGCACAAATTCCACACTGTAAAGTCGTACAAATGCATTAAAAACCCACTTTATATAGTTTTGGTGCTTTGCTGAGGATGATGTATTATTTCCATGGGATAACATATTGTTATGCTGTATTGATGACTCTTCCAGTGATCACCTATATAGCTCTATGAACAATTTTTAGGTGATAATAGTTCCCCCCTGATCTGTGAGGTTAGGAGAAAACGTATAGCCAAAATACATCATCGTTTTTTGTGGCTTGTAAATTGATTTTTTTTTGTGTGTGTGTACACACACACACAGACCGCAAAAACAATAATGTAAGGTACTAGATACATTATAATAAGTAGACCATAAATATTGCAACAAATACCAGTGGAAAAACAAAATAATGAGTATAACAACACCAACAATAATACCTTTATTTAATGAAAACAATGTTCACTTTCCTCTTTGAGGGGGAAACCTCCATCATAGTAGAGATCTATTATAATAATTCTCAAGACAATACTTTATCATTCCTTTTACTCCTATTTATAATAATTCTATATTCTAAAGAACATTCTAGAGGAAGCTCTTTCTAGAAGTGGAAGCTTCTATTAAGTATTCTTACATTAGACTTGTTCACATTATTCAATAGGCTTTGTAAACTAATGTTAGCCTTTATTACATAATTGTTTTTTATTCTACCTATGTGAGGGGTTAGGGAGGTTAGGCCCCTAACATGACCTACCCCTTGAAGAACAACCTTGTCCTCATGGTTGGAGATGAAGAATTTGTTGCAAAATGGTAGCTGACTTCCAGGTGGCATCTTATGGAGTTGTATCTTTCCACTGAACCAACACTTCCTTGATGGTGCACTGACGAAGGTGAATCTCTCCCCATTCCAAGAATACTTGTGGCTACAACCAAATGGAACCTTCTTCATCCAACTCATGGAGATTGGTTTGAGTTTGGCACTTAGTTCCAATAACTTTCTTTAAGCATGATACATGAAAAATATGATGAAGCTTAGAATGACTGGGTAAAGATAACCGGTAGGCCACGAGCCCCATGCGCTTGAGAATTGTATAAGAACCATAAAATTAGGGGACAAGTTTATGACAATTTTCAGTTTTGAGTGAAGTCTACTTATAAGGTTGTATATGAAGAAACACTCAGTCCCCTTCAGCAAATTGACGTTCTGAACGACCCTGATCTGCTGGTTGCTTTATGCGATTTTGATCCATCACCAAATTTTCTTTGAGGATATAGAGAATGGTCACGTGAAGTGTAATATTTTTGTCAACCTCTTGAACACATATGGTATGTATGATAGAACCAAGAGTAGATTTTCCCCGTAAATTGCTTCAAAATGAGTCATGCGAGTGGAAGTATGGTAAGTTGTGTTGTAGCACTATTTATCTAGGGGTAACCATTGAGCCCATTGGTTTTGTTTGTTGGATAAAAAATAACTCAAATATGTTTCCAAACAATTGTTGACAACCTTAGTTTGTCCATCAATTTGGGGATGATAGGCAGTGCTGAGATGCAATTGGGTTCCCTGGAGCCTGAAAAATTCTTGCCAAAAATTGCTGGTGAAAGTTGGATCTTGGTCAGAGACAATAGAATGAGGCATGCCATGGAGTTTGAATACATTAACCATAAAATTTGAGCCACAATGGATGCAGTGAATGAGTGTTGAACAACACATAAATGAACATATTTGGAAATACGATTTACGACCACCATGATTAATTACTTATTTCCCGATTTAGGTAATCTAACAATGAAATCCATATAAATATCCCTCCAAATAGCAAGGGGAAGCAAGAGCGGTTGGAGTGTTTATGGAGCTTTGACGATTTCTCCCTTATTGCATTGAAAAGTATCGCCTTTAGCCATAGGTCCAGATGTCCTGTTTCATACCATCCTAGAAAAAATAATGCTTGACCCATTCATAGGTTTTGGTGAACCCTGAATCCCTAGGTTCCAGTGAAGCATGCAACTCAGAGAGCACCTTGGTTTTAAGGTTCAAATGTTTTCTTAAATACATGATACCTTTATAGAGAAGCTATTCACTTTTCCAAGAGTACCCTGGAGAAGCTTAAGGATCATGTTGCAATTTTTGAATAATGCTAGAAAGTTTGGGGTCTTGCAACCATTCCTGGAAAACAACTTGAAGCCAGTGTGATACACTGAATGAGAGGGAAAAGAGGGACCTTTATTCTTCATATTTCCTTGAAAGAGAATCAACAACCACATTTTTTTCCCTTCTTGTAGATGATATCATATTCATAACCAAATATCTTGCTCACCCATTTTTGTTGCTTCGGGGAGAAAATTCTTTGCTCTAGAAAATAATTCAGGCTACGATGATCAATTTTAATTTGGAAGCATTGCCCCAAGAGATAACGACGCTAGAGATCCAATGCATGAAAAATAGCCAACATTTCCTTTTGATAGGTTGATTGTCCCAAATGTCTCTTTGAGAGTTGTTTTCTAGTGAAAACCAAAGGTCAACCATATTGCATGAGGATTGCCCCAATGCCTTTTCTTGATGCATCACATTCCAGGAAAAAGGTCTTGGTGAATTCGGGTAGTGCCATGGCATGAGTAGTGCACATAACCTTTTTCAAGGCTGGAAGGACTGATCAACTGCTAGAGTCCAACTGAAATAATTCTTTTTAAGGAGAGCAGTGAGAGGAGCTTCAATTTTTCCATAATTCCGTACAAAGTTGCGATAATATCCCATTAAACTCAAGAAACCACACAAGATTTTAAAATTTTTAGGGAAAGATCAATTCTTCATATCTTTAATTTTTTTAGGATCCACCCATTCACCATCCTTGCCAATAGTATGACCCAGATAATCAACTTCAAAGGTACCAAAAACACATTGAGATTGTTTGAGAAAATTTTTGTGTTTAGACAATATATGGAGAACTTGATCCACATGGGCGAGATTGGCTTGCCAAGTTTTACTATAGATGAGGATATCATCAAATAAAACTAAGAAAAAATGACAGAGGAAAGGGTGGAAGACATGATTCATGATACTTTGAAAGTTGGAGGGCGCATCACAGAAGCCAAAGGGAATGACCAAGAAATCATAGCGACCCTCACAAGTTATAAAGGAAATATTAGGGGTGTCTTCCTTTTTCATGCATATTTGGTGGTATCCAGAACGAAGATCAAGTTTTGTAAAGTATTGGGCACCACTCAATTCATCCAAAAGATCATCAATGAAAGGAATGGGAAATTTGTCTTTGATTGTGAGTTTGTTGAGAGAAAGAAAATCAAGACACATGAGCAAAGTTCCTTATTTCTTGAGTATCATGACTACTGGAGAAGAATAGGGGTTGGTACTAGGATGGATAACACATGCTTCTAGAAATTCTTGAAATTTTTTCTCAATTTCATTTTTCTGGGCAAAGGGATGACTATAAGGGAGAAAATTGGGAGGAATAATTCTGAGTAATAGAGGAATGGAATGATAATGGGCACCACGGGAAGGGGGAATTCCATGGGGAGTGTTAAAGATAACTTAGTGTCAGGAGAGTTTAGATTGGAGGTTAGGGTGCACAGAGGGTGTCTCAACGACATGAATGGAATGGAGTTGGGAAATAATTCCAAAGTTACCTTTTTTGAGTAACTTTTCCATTTGGTGGGAATTGAGGATCTTAAGTGAACTTGCTGTGATTCCTTGGAACTTATACTGTTGTCCCTCCTGTTGGAATTGCATGGTTAGATCCTTAAAGTCCTTAAGGATGGGGCCGAGAGTATGTAACCATTAAGAACCAAGAAAAATATCACAACTTCCCATGTTTATAGCAAACATATGATATTTCAGGTGGTACAGACCAATTTATAGGTGCACATTTTCACAATGCCCACCACATTTCATTGAATTGCCATTGGCAATCATGATTTGAAAACAATTGACTGCACGAATGTAAAAATTGATTTTCTAGGAAATGCACCGATGAATAAAATTATGGGTGTTTCCACTGTCAACCAAGATTATTACCTTCCTGTGCTTAATGTATCTAATGATTTTGAGGGTTTGGGGAGCAGAGAAGCCAATGAGGGCATGCAGTGAAATCAAAAGTTCAACTTCTAGTAGATCAGAGGGAAGATTAAGGTCATCTATTGGGGGTAATTCTTCCATTGGGGAAACTTTGACCTCCTCGTCAGTAACATCCTTAGAAATGGACATAAAAATATTATTTTCCTTGCACTTGTGCCCAAAAAAATATTTGTCATCACAATTATAGCAAAGGGCCTTGAGTTGGCGTTCAACCATTTCTTCCCAATTTAATTTCTGGATCTTTAAAGGAGTGGCATGAGGGGAAGGATTGGTAGGTCAAGGGCGATGAATAAAATAGGGTCTTCAATTACGGGAAAAGACAACCTGTTGTGAGCCATGAGGACTTGGGCTCAAATTTCATCCTTTAGGACACTAATAAAGCATTCCCTAAAGAATGCATCATACATGCCCTATGCTCTAAAATCCAATTGCTCAAATGTGGCGATAAAGTCTTCCACAGTACTAGACCGTTTCAACTTGGTTAAACAACCCAGGTAGTGTGTGTTGGTATCAAATCTCTCATAAATTTCAGTCACAAATTGTGTCCAAGAAACATACCCTTGGAGTGATTTTTTTACGCCATTTCCACCTTTGCCAATGTTCAAAATATAGATAGAGGACACCGTAATGAAGTTTGGACAAGCCATCAATGATGCTATGCAAAGGAGAAGTAATGTTCCATTTGAGTGACCCAACTAGTGGGATTTGAGCCATCAAATTTGTTCACCTCCACTCACAGAAGACGCAGATCATGATGAAGATGGTTGGAATGAAAAGTCTGGGAATTGGAGAAAGAAACACCTTTTGGGTTAAAAGGTTGTTCAGATGAGGTAAGGCCTCTAGGAATATTTAATTTTTCTAGGTTCTTGGAAGCAAAGGATTCAAGTTGGTTGTTGAGGTTCTCAATGATGTCCTTATTCATGCCCTGTTTCATGTCTTCCATTTTGGCGTTTATAGTGGAGTTGAAGCGGGTATCAAGGTCTTGGTTGTGAGTGTGTGCCATGGTGAGAGGGAAACACAAGAATGGGGTGGGGGTCCATATGAAAAGGGGTTATTGGTGAAGGGTACCACTTCAATCTGTGAAAAGAGAGGAATCCAACTTAATAGGTGGGAAATAAGGGTGCCGATAAAGGTGGGTAGGTCCATTGGAAAAAAGGCTAACAAGTGATATATACCATTGTGATCAGGGAGAAAATGGGAATCCAAGGGGATAAGTCCTAAATAAGGGTGCTAGGAAGGGGTCGGGTCCACAAAAAAGAGTAAAAATGATAGGTACCATGGTGGTCAAGGAAAAGAGAGGAATCCAAGGGGATGGATCCTGAATAAAGGTGTCGATGTGACTGCTATACTCCTTTTTTTAAAAACTTCTGTAGAGTTATACTATGACCTGAAGAATACTGCATTGATGATTTTACCAAATTGTCAATAAGAAAAAATTGTGTAGGAATGTCGCAACTAGAATGCAAGAGCTAGGGTTGCATGAAAATATATCTCTTCAGTTCCTTTCCCAAGGGTTAGGGTTTCCATGGTTCCTACAGACAAGGGTTTTCCTTGTGATATAGCTATTTTATATATGTGGGGGTCAAATAGTAGTACTCGACTCAATATCTTAGGGAACCAACTAAGGAGGCTTGACCATACCCTTATCCATACTCCTCCATTACCTAGGTACTAGAGAGTAGCTTCCCGAGTGTTGTTCTTGGTGTCACTATAGCAGTCAAGTGGTTGATCGACTAATATAGAGATAGTTTTAGGAGACCTAGGGGAATCCTGATATACTTGACGTTATGTGGGAGTGATGGTTGTGTACAGATTATGTCTGATGCAATACTATTCGAAGGGGTACCAACAAGGGTTACATATGTTTCCAATAAGGTGAAACATTTGTTTTGAGTAACCTCATGAAACCATTTGTATTTTCTCCATGTAGTCTTCCCCAACCATAGTTTTACCTGTTGAACAACATATCTCTATGCTTTAAAGACATTGATAATACACATCTATGCACTGGATTTTTGTTTCCCAAAGTTTCCACATAGGAAATAGATTTGATACTACTTATAAGGTACCATATGTATTATAAAAAGCAGAAACATAAATATTGCAGCAAATACCAGCAGAACAAAAAAATAATGAGAATAACAACACCAACAATAATACCTTTATTGAATGAAAGAAATGTTCACTTGCCTCTTCTAGGGGAAACCTCCATCATAGAAGAGCTCTGTTACAATAGTTCTCAAGACAATACTTTCTCATGTCTTTGAATCCTATTTATACTAATTTTATTTTATAAAGAAAATTCTGGAGTGTAACATCCCTCTCTTGTGAGTAAATGTTATTGACTTATTCTTTGAGGACGCTTGCATGCAAGTGATCCGGTTTTGGTATATGGTTGTCTGTTCGCTTATGGATTCTTATGATGATGTTGATGGATTATGATGTTATGTTATTTGATATATATGTATTGACAGATACTATTGACGATTTTCCCTTGAGTGTGCAGGAAACTTGACAGATTGAGGATGTTGATGGCATTAATGGACCTCCTTGGACTCCAGATAGAGTCAGGAAGTGGATTGTATTGGTTTGATTATTTTATTTATGCATATGTGACGTATGATTGGGTATATTATGGTGTTATTTATGGATCATTGATAGTGTTCGTTGATGGATGCATGATGGATATTTCTTGCTAATCAGACTTACATAAGGAGTAAAGGGGCCATGCACAACAACCATATATTGAGGGAGAGGTGTGGCAGAAACCCTGTCACAGCCTACTAGCATTCCTGCTGTGGCTCGAATTATAGGTTAACTATTACCTAGTTTGAGAGATCCACGATGCTGTGAGGGCAGACTGAGACAGTCGCTCACGAAGATTCTAAGGGGCACGCAATAAGGAAAATTCTTATTCCTTAGAGGCCCTTAGTCTTTCACAAGGTCGCCCGAATGGATTACTGACTCTAGGGGTTGGAAAACTACCAAAACCAGTCAAAGGCGAGTGATACCCTTGAAGCGCAAAGTCCGTCTTGAAGGGCACGCCACACAATTAAAATTTGAATCAAAGGCGCGTGGCACCCTTGGAGCACAGAGTGCATCTTGAAGGGAACGTCGTGGTACTTTAAAAGGTGAGTCAATGAATCTAGGTGGCCTATAAAAATTTGAGCGAATGTTAAACCTTGTGAAATCTTGATGCGCCTGTCGAATTAATTAATTGATTATTAATTAACTAAATAATTAATTTATTAAGCATAATCCCTAAGGGTCTAATCTCGTGCAAATAAAAATGTAACTAAGCCTAAGTCCAATATTAGTGAGAATATTAAAAAAACTAATTTTATAAATTAAATAATGAGGGGTGAAGTAAATCAATTTAAGAAATCGATAAAATATAAAACAAATCTAAAGAGTGTTTTATTACACATTGTGCAAGTAAATACCAAAATTAGAAATTAAAATAAGAAAAGAATAAATCATACAAGAATGTGTAAGAAGAGATAAGTATCTAGAGTCTAGTCTAACTAGAGAACATTCCTATTTTAACTCAACCCCATTTTAGAAAAGACTCAGTCATAAATGAGAAATAAAGGGAATAAAGAGACAACTAGGAGTGATTTTAGGAGCGCTTTTAGGATGGGTGAGGGAAATTGACATTTAATTAAATTAAATTATGGATTTATTGGTGCAACCAAGAGAATGGGTGACACGTGTATGTGTGGAGGGGGATAATTCCTAATTAATTTAAAAAAATGTGAATTAATTGTGAAAATGGAAAGTTATCACTAAGGAAATTCTATAAAACAAATGTTTGAGAGGGGGAATGGGATTACACTAGTTATGAGTAAGGTTATGCTGTAAAAATTCTGACTGGCTTTACTTGTGAGAGTTTGGATACCCAAATCAAGAAAGAGAGTAGTGGCTCTACCTTGTAAGGCAGGTTGGGAGCTAGAGGATTCTGGTTATGTTTGTGCGTGGCCCCTTTGCGGATCGAGGGGATAAGGGGGAAGAAAAGTACCCATAGCGTTGGTTGGGAGGTACCGGTGAGGTCTCAATGATTAGCGAGTGGGAGAAGGAAGGAGGGATGCCAATTGTAGGAATCGTCTCCAAGTCTGTCCTCATTGTTGCTGTTATGATATTTATTATCTAAGCTTGAATGTAATAAGTTTGGGTTATGTATAGATGTAGTTTATTGTTGAAGCTGTATTCATTTGATGTTAAGTTTTGTTGTTAATGGATGGCTATGAAATTTATCTCGAAATTGTATCTGATGTTTTATCTATATTATCTCATCATTTCCCTTTCTTTATTTGGTCTTTGCGTTTTCTCTCAGCATGCATTATTCTCTGGGCTTTTATGATTAAGTGCCCCCCTCATTGTTTTCTGCGTTTTTGAGTTAAGGGATCTGCACCTTCACTCCGTTGCCCAATGCACTTGCTTAAATATTCTTTGTGTTGGGAGGAGTCCAAGGCTCTGTGCCTTCTCCCATTTTCTCAACAAATTCATACATCATGCCTCAATGATTTCTCTCCCTTTTCCTTTGCGATTTTTGGTTGCACTCAACGAATTTATCCCATAGATTTTCTTTGCAATTTTTGGTTGCACTCAGCAAAATTATAACATAGATTTTCATTGCAATTTGGTTGCACTCAACAACTTTATCCCATAGATTTTCTCTGAGATTTAATCTTAATGTGCTCTGTGTTTTTTGAGGAGATCATGCTCTAAACCGAACTTATTGCCAGCGATTTTTTTTACTTATTTTCACCTCTGCATTGATTGGGAATGGTTAAACTTGCGACTTGTTTAATTACCCATCGAACTTCATTTCACCTCCGCGTTTGGCCAATTTTTAAGCATCTGCATTTTTTTTTTAAATCGCCCTGCATTCTTTAACCCTCTGCATTTTAGTACTTATGCTCAGACTACTCCCAAGTTGTTCTCAACCACGCCTGGTTCTGGAATGTGAATTGAACCATCTTTGCCATGAATTTAATGGTAGATTTTAACTGAAGTTTTGCAGTCACAATTTTTCTTATGTAAGGAGAAATTATTGTTTCTCTCTAACGATTTTTATGATAGATTTAAACTAAAGTAATTGTAGTCATGATTTTTCTTCTAGAAGGCAAAGTTATTGTTTCTCTTTAAGGATTTTTATGCTAGATTTAAACTGAAGTAATTGTAGTCATGATTTTGCTTCTGGAAAGTGAAATTTTCCCATGGATTTTCTCTGCGATTTGGTTTCATTCAATGATTTTATCCCATAGATTTTCTTTGAGATTTAATCTTAATGTTCTCTGCGTTTTTTGAGGAGATAACGCTCTAAACCTACCTTCTTGCCAACAATTTGTTTTACTTATTTTCTTTTTCCCTTGCACTCTACGTTACTCTATGCGTTTTTTCACTTCGTTCTTGGCACACAACTTTTCACCCGACAGTCTCGATGTTTTTTTTTCCGTTATAATAAATTTTGCACTACGATTTATTTGGGGTGGATCACACTCAACAACATCATACTTCCTTGCGTCTTACTTAGCCTTGTTCTGAATTTTACTGCATTTTTATTACCCTAGTAATTCGTAGACCCTTGTGGGACCTAGACATTTTTAAATCAAAGGATTAAACCGGCGTTGAAGTTGGATATAATCAAGCTTTATTTTGTTCTATATAATTGAGGAACTAGTTTCTCTTGCACCATAAAATAGCGTTGATGTCTGATTGTAGATAGATTTCTCTTGGCGCTTGAAATAATGTTGGAGTGTGATTAATTAAGTAATTAAATTTACTTGCGCGCCTCGATTAATGTTGAGGTGTGACCACTTAAGTAAATAGATCATTCGTGTGCCATGAATAATGTTGATGTATGACGAGATGTGTAATAATTTACATTTGTGTCCATTAAATTGATGTATGATTGATTGAGTAGACATATTTTGTTGCGCCATGAAATAAATCGATAGTTTACTCTTGTACAACGAATATTTAATTATTGATGAATGATTAAGTTATTAGTTTACTTGCGCCATGAATTTAATATTGATGTATGACTAGTTAAGTAGTTAGATTTCTTGCGCCATGAAAATAAGGTTGAGAATGCTCTTGCAAAATTTATTATGTTGACATATGATTGTTTAAAGTTTATTTACTCTTGCGTCATTTATTGTTGATGTGTAAATGATTAGGTAATTAGATTTATTGCAGGATGGAATCATGTTGATGCGTAATGATTTAGTAGTTGGATTAAATGCGCCTTGGAATAATTTCAACGTATACCGATTTAGTAATTAGATAATCTTGTGTATTGAAATTAAACGTTGACGTATGATTGGTTGTGAAATTTCTTAATTTTCCACCTTGAATTAATGCTGGTATATGATGAGTTATGTGATTGATTACTCTTGCGCCATGTTTAATTGATGATTAGGATTGAATGATTGATATAATTGATTATTGTTGATGTTGTTGAATTAGCTAGTTGGTTTGGAATTGATTGTGTTAGTGGTATGTATAAACCTCCTTGTTACTCAGAAAAGTTGCCAGCCCTGAGACCTTAAATGGTCAAAATCAATCAGATGAATTCTGGGCTTGAGCATTTCTTATGTGTCTTGGACGTCCTAACCTTGCAGGGTAGGTTGGGCGGGTAATATATTTATTTCATCTTTATGTTATCTTACGTTATCTTTATGTGATGAGTTGAGTGATTAAAAGTATTGATGATTGCAGTTGATTGTGATGAGTTGTTCTTGTGTCACCATTTATGATGCTTGTTGATTACGTGTTGTTATTTAAATGTGATAATATGTTAATTATGTGTCATTACTAATTATGTTGATGCATTGGTTGCAACGTCATTTGATTACGATGATGAGTGCTTGTAATTATTTATCTATGATGTCATTTGATTATGTGCTTCTTGAATTATGTGTTGATGCTAATTTCCTAATGCTTAATTTTTTTTTACCTATTGTGCTTCGCTTTTCCTAGTCGTAACAGAGGGGTTGTTAAATATGGTATCAGAGTGGGTTCAACCCCACGACTTGGGATCATTATACCTTCCACTGTATTAAACACTTGATTACTAATTTATCACTAATTAAATTGAATTGTGTCCCTATAGGTAATCATGGTTAGAGGAAGAATTAGAGGCACATGACGTGGTGCTACGGGAGGAGGTGCGATGCCTCTAGTAGCATCCATTCTAGAGGGGTCTAACCCCCAAGGAGAAGAGAAGGTTATTGGAAAAGAGCATATTGTTGTGTGGGATGTGGTCGTGTTGGGATGTGGTTGGGTTGATGAGTTCCTTTCAGAGGATGTAAGAGGCCTTGATTAACCGTCTAGACAGAGATGAGGCCAGGGCTCTAGTACCCCCTGAGGGTCCACAACATGCCTCAACAGGTACCAGCAACATTCAAAGAGAACTCGAGAAGGTTAAGTTTCCTGAGTTCATGGGTTCCACAGAAGGTGCAGCCACCAAGACATGGTTGGAGAACATGGCGACGTGCTTCACACTTCGTGACTACACATCCAACATGAAAGTCTGCATGGAAGTCTTTCAACTGAAGGTGATCACTCTACTATGGTGGAAGACGCTCCTGCCACAACTGAACATGGCCATCAAAGATGTTCCATGGGAACTGTTAAAGGAGAGGTTCCAAGAGAGGTATTTGTCAGAGGAATTCATTGAACGACATCTCAATGAGTTCAATGCCTTACGACAACGTAGTCACATGGTTCTCGATTATGCGGCCTGATTCGTGTAGCTTCTTAGGTATCTCCACATCTGAACACCAAGAAGATCAAGGTAAACAATTTTGTGATTGGCCTTAATGTCAACATTAGTGTGAAGGTGAGGATCCTAATGCCTCAAATGTTGTACGATGTAGTCCAGAAGGCCCTCATTGTTACACATCAAAATCATTCAACTGGATAAGTGTCGCATATTGCCTCTCACTTGTCGCAAGTGTCACAACTCCCTTACAACTTGTCGCAAGTGTCACAAGTTGGATATAGAGTATCGTGAGTGTTGTTGAATCATGTTATCACAATGACGACACTAAAGAGGCACTTGAAACATCTGATATGCTTGGTTTGAAGGAAGAAACTGGTTCACTGGAGTCAAACATCTCTTAACACCTAAGAGGGCTTCTTAATCAAGGGTTTGGAAGGGGAACGCTCCCCTAAAACTGCCTGAGAAGCGCTGGCGCTCCTCTACCATGCTTCAAAAGCGTTGTAGCGCTTCTCCACCCCTTTGCAGAAGCGCTACTCAGATTTGAAGCACTGGCGCTTCCCTTGGCCTTCTCTGGAGCGTTCTAGCACTCTGATGCCCCTTCTGAGGGAGCGCTCTCCATTCTGGGTAAGTTGTTATCCCGGTGAGAAGAATAAGGGGAGAATCATTCGAGTTTGGGAGGCGGTTGAACTCGAATTCTTGGTTCTATCAAAAGATCTCTGATCCAAGGAGGAGGTTCCCAACTGGTTCTAAACATAACTCA